>BQNB010080118.1:0-30026 GCA_026074375.1 Tanacetum coccineum
ATCAAGAATGGCTATCATAAGAGTGCTTTTTGCTTTTAGTTTATTTTTCCTAGCTAGCTTTTGTTCAGCAGTTTTAGGAGGAATAGGACCTTCAGCACCAGCACTAGCTTATGCAACTAGTATAACTGAATCACCATTTACTATTACCTCCCAAAGGGCATGATCACTGAAAGTAAGGTATTGTTCCATCCTCATGCTATATAGATCATACTTCCCTGTTTTGAGTACTGGAAGTTTTAGTGCAGACACCATTTAGGTAGTTTCTGATTGTGACTCCATATTTTCTTTGACTAACAGATCTTGAGTAGAGTTAAAGTTCTTCTTATTCAAAGTTTCTCAACAAGCTCTGATACCACTTGTTGATCCTTTTTGAACAGATCTTACTTAGCTTGTTAAAGCTTAGTTGTGTTGGATAGATCCAAGACAACTATAATAGAAACTAAGATTGTGAATACTACAAACTATGCGGAAACTAGTTTGTAATACTAAGAAGAACAATGAAACAATAAAACAAGATCTTGCTAAACTTTCAATATATTGAACACAATCTAAGTTACAGAATAACCTTGTAACTATGAATACTAACTATGAGAAATGACTTCTAGATCTATTTTCTCTAATCTTCACCAGCAGTAGAAACTCTTATACCTAGCAGTAGAAACTTGAGAAGCCTTTATTCCCAATAGGGTGGACCAGTATTTATAGACATGGAAAATTAACGGTAACTGGTGGTGGTCCCGGCGGTCCCATATATATAAGGGGGCCGCCAGGCCTATAAGGGGGTCGCCACCTAGACTCCGCTCCTTTTTTGTCTTTTTGTGGGGAATGTTGTATCTGGTGTAGAAGCTTCTGTTTTAGGAGGAAAATTTGAATTTCAAATTTTAAGTTTTTAATAAAACTTTTCTTTTAATTAGAAAATATTTTGTATAATTAATTTTGTGAAAATCTTTTGTAAAAATATAATGGATGAGAGAAAAATATTTTCTTGATCACTAATCATGCTTAATGATTTGTTTGTTCATACCGTAAGTGACTACTAATCTTAGAAATGGAATTTTACGATTAATAATTTGTAAACGTTTAATTTTATTGTAAACGTTTTTACATTTTGTTATTATCAAAACGTTGAGAGGTCGAAAAATATAAATAACGTTTTTAGACATTATTTGTATTAATAATCTCCCCCTTTTTGATGATGACAATATATAAACTCATTTTAAATAAATTTAAAGATGTCAAATTATTAAATGAATTTTGTTCCATTTATCCCCCTTTTTGTCGTATTCAAAAAGGATGATCGTCGAGTTGTTGTATGAAGAAAGAAATCGACGATATCAAGACTCCCCCTTGATGTATGCTCCCTTTTGTTCGAGGCACCAAGGGATCGATCTTACGAAATTTGTTGGCTACAAAACAAAGTTAGAAGTACAAGTGTAAGACAAATATCTTTTAAAGCAACACATTATAATTAAGTCACCCAAAATAGAGTTTCATTCAACCAACAAGAAACTCATACATAAATAGATGGCACATACAACATACAATAGAGCTATGATAAGCAAGAAAATATAAATTCATAAATTACACTACAATCTAAGCATACAAAGGAGATAAGTCCTAGATGATTCATGATTCATAGGAGATGACTTTTGAGCAAAAGATTTTTGGGTGACACGTTTATGAAAACATTTGAAGATTTTTCAAGGTAGAGGTGGAAAGTGAGAGGTGATTGCGATAGTGAAAAGATATTCAAGATAAGCAAACATGATGTTCATCTCATCTCTTAAAGTGAAGAAACTATTTTGGTTATGAGAGCAATATATGCAAGTTGACCCATGATAGTCATGATAGTTGTAGAAAAGAGGATGTCCCATGATATGTGGTTGAGGTTGTGGTGGAGATGGTGGTGATGGAGTGTCATGAATGTGATCAAGAGGAGTGATTGGTGACAAAGAGAGTGTGATATACAAAGAAGGATGTCTTTGAAGTGGTTGAGGGTTTAGAGGTCTAGGAGGAACATCCAAAATGCTGTCAAGCAAAGGGTTCAAATTATGAGGAGAAGTTGGTTCATGTGAAGATGGTGGTGAAATTTGAAGTTTTGAGTGAAAGGAAGAAGATGTGTTCTCTTGACTTGATCATGTTTGATTAGTGAATGTGGTTTTTGATGGTGCATTTGGAGGAGTTGGAGATGAAGAAGTTGTTATAGGAGAAGGTGTGGTGGTGATATCTTCATCACTAGATATGTTGACAAATAGTTGTCTAGGAGGGATTATGGTGAGTTTGATTTTCTTGGAAGGGTTAGATGAGGAAGCATTGGTGGAATTCATGGTAGAATGGTGTGAGAAAGATGAAGATGATGATAGAAGTGGGGAGGATGACTTATTTAATTAGGGAGGAAAAGATCAAAGTGGAAAAGCATAAGAGTTAAGTTTTTGGATTCCAAAAGTGGTTTAGTAAAATGCAGAAGGTTTAGTTGGGTCTAAGAAAGAATAGTCAACTGCACAGAAAATCAGGAACCACAGTGAAAATTCCGTGACTTCTGATGGCGGTCCCATAAATACCTAGCAGTCCCATAAATACTTGGCGGTCGCATATATATTAGGGGGGCACCCAGTAGTTATGGGGGTCGTTCTCTGGAGACAGGAAATTTTTCAGTTTCTTCTAATTTTCTGTAAATCATGTATAGACAGTTTCCTATTTTTCCATTTTATAGTCAATTCCAATTCATTATGAATCATCTAATACTTAACAATCAAGGTTACGATACTAAACATCCTAATCTCAATCAAGAAAACATATGTAGGCAAATTGACAATTTTATAAGCATGCATAATATAAAAATAGCCAAAGCGTATTAGGGTGCATGCAAGTATGGGTTTAGGATGATAAAATTGAATGATCATCCAAGACAAGTAATGTTGCCCGTACTTCGTTAACTAAAGTTAACTAATAAGTAGTATAAGTTTGAATACCTAAGCATAATAGATTGGTAAATAATATAGATAATAATGTCATAAAGTAATTTCCCTCATAGCTCACTTCTTCATGTTTCTCCAAAACCTTCTAAGACTATTTCTGATTGACCTTACTCCACCACGCTTCTCATCTCGTAATTGAAATTGACGGTTGATGATTTCGGTTTGGTGGGTGTAAAATGGTTCCAAGTGAGGGTCAATATTAGGTGGGTTTTGAAAAACTTGAGGAACTTGATTGGTTAAAGAATTGACATAACGAATAGGGGAAGGAGTGCTTGCACGCGAGGTCCCTTCGCCATTTCCATCATCATCATCATCGTTGAGATGCGAAGAATATGGTTGGTCAAAGGCGGAAGAAGAAGAAGTGAAGTAACGACCTCTTCTCGTGCCACGATCCTTTCTAGGCTTTCGCTCTTGTTGAGCGGCAAGAGGATTCATGACACGATCGTACAAGACATAAGACTCGTTGTTTAATACAGGATTTTCATTCATGATGACATTAAACAAATGGGTCAATAACATACCATAGGGTAAGATCAACCGCTTTTGTTTAGTGACCCACTCCATTTGCTTTGCCATGAAATAGGCAAGGTTGAACTTTTTGGAGTGTATGACACAATAGAGCATGTAACAAAGACACGCGGGAACATGATCCCGATTACCCCCCAGACAAAAGACATTTTCCTGAATAATTTCTTCCAAAGGCTTCAGGGTTGGCTCAATTTCACGAGTTAGAACTTGATATTTAAGAACATCAATTTCTTCCTCATGACGGATGCGACGTACTTGACCTTCTCTATCAATTCTAATAGACGAAATGATGTCATCAGGCGAAGGAGGGTTGGTTTGATATGGATCATCCATAGGGACACCATATGCCAACTCGTCAAGTGACCATTTGTCCGTAAAGATGCAGGCACCCTCGCAAGGTATGTCAAGAATTGAAGCAAATTCTTTAATAGAGTAAGAAAAGAATTGGTTTTGGATCAAAAATTCGATGAACATTTCACCTTCATCGGAATAATTGATTTGATATTGACTATAAAACTCAAGAATGAATCGAGGACAGATTTGGTCACTAATTTCAAGGAGACACTCAAACTCGACAAAACTAAACATAGACCGAACATAAATTAGATCTGTAAAGTTGTCAAAATACACCCGACCCTCATGAATTTAATGGCTTTCAAGATTTCTTAGTTTTTCTTTTATAGGTGTACGGTATTCATGTGATATTATTGGTATGTAGGCTCTTGTATTTTGGTGATCTTCGGATGACTTACGAGGCATGATTTCCTAAAAAAAACTAAAATCACATTTTATTACCGTTTCACTTGTAGTTTGTTATGCATATTTCTTCTAGTGTGTGTCTAAATGTGACAAATGTAGAGTAACGATTAACTCGACCTAAATATAAAATCCTAAGAGCTAACCCAAACGCTCCTTAATTTGATTTTGCTCAACCAAACAAGTCAAAAAATACATATGAATTATGTATCTCGAAATTTGTTCATGAGATCATTATGCATGTGTTTGAAAACGTTTTTAGGTTGGATTAACAATGCATAACACCAATTTTATTGAGTTCCTAACGTGAGTGATTTTGAAAAAAAAATTAGGGTTTTGGTTCAAAATCAATTTTTCTACAAGTTTACTAATATATGCAAATCCTATGTCTATGGGAAGCATATTAGTTATACATTGTATCCTAGTAGTCCTAATTGTATGAAATTGAAAGAAAAATAAAAAATCCCCAATTTCAATTTTTGGTGTTCATCATGAACCCTAGACTCAAATTGAAAGAAAATAGATGAAATGACTTACAATTGATGATCTTTGTGATATTAGGAATGATTATTAGTGTTGATTTGATCTTCAATTGAAGTTTTAATGGTTGATTTTGAGTTTTGGTGGGTTTTGGTTCGAGTTCGTCAATGGCAGCAGGTAAAGGGGTGTTTGTTTTTCAATTTGAAATTTTTTGGTTAAGTGTCCCGTTTTGTGTCTTGCTGATGGTGGTCCCATATTTACCCTGCGGTCCCAAATATATTAGGGGGCCGCCTATATGGGGGCCACCATCAGGCAATGATTTTGAACTTAATTTTGATGAAAATTTTGTGAAGAGGAGTGACGTTTTAATTTGCATTTCACGAATTAAACATGCTTAAAGTACTTCGGATGAAGTATTTAAGTTGTCACGACACGAAATAGAACACGGACTAGAATTGAGACAAAAGAAATAGAAGCGGACTAATATGATTTATGGAATGTGTTCCATCATCCTAAACCAAGACGTAGATAGTTAAACGATTCACGTTTAAGGGGTTTAGTAAGAATATCGGCGATGTTGTCGGCGGACGACACTTTTTCGATTGAGATATGTCCTTTCTGGACATTATCACGAAGAAAGTGGTGACGTATTTCGATGTGTTTGGTACGAGAATGTTGCACCGGGTTTTTGCTAAGGTCAATCGCGCCTTTGTTGTCGCACATGATGGGAACGTCGTCGAGTCGTACGTCGTAGTCGATGAGAGCTTGTTTCATCCATAGTGCTTGTTGACATGCCTTTCCGGCGCTTACGTATTCGGCTTCGGTAGTGGATATAGCAAGAGCGGTTTGTTTCTTCGAGAACCAAGATGTCAAACAACATCCCACGAACGTACAAATACCGCTAGTGCTCTTTCGGTCCACATAATCTCCCGCATGATCAGAGTCGGCATATACTACGGTTTCTATGCCGGTCCCCTTAGGATACCATAATCCTAAGTGCGTAGTGCCTTTAATGTATCGGAAGATACGCTTAACCGCTTCAAGGTGAGAGGTTTTGGGAGCCTCTTGGAAGCGGGCACAAAGGCAGACACTAAACATGATATCGGGCCTACTTGCCGTTAGGTATAATAAACTACCTATCATGCCTCGATACTTGGTACTATCTACCGACTCACACTCTTCATCTTTCGTGAGTTTAGTATCGGAGGACATGGGGGTTTTCATTGGTTTAGAATCTTCTAGACCAAATTTCTTAAGCATTTCTTTAATATACTTAGATTGATTAAAGAATATACCATCTTCCATTTGTTTAATTTGTAATCCAAGGAAGAAGTTAAGTTCACCCATCATGCTCATCTCGAACTCGTCATGCATGATTTTGGCAAATTCATCACACATGTCTTGACAAGTCGAGCCGAATATAATGTCGTCGACATATATTTGAACGATGATGAGGTTTGAACTTTTCTTCTTGGTAAAAAGTGTGTTATCTACCATTCCTTTATATTCATGTTTACTAAGGAAAGCTTTTAATCTATCATACCAAGCTTTAGGTGCTTGTTTAAGACCATACAAAGCTTTCTTTAATTTATAAACTTGATCCGGTTTTTCAAAATCAATGAATCCAGGAGGTTGTGCCACGTATACCTCTTCATTGATAAAACCGTTCAGAAATGCACTTTTTACATCCATTTGGAATAGTTTAAAATCTAAGGCACAATAAAGCATAGGGCTTATAATATTCTTAATTAGACTATAGTCTTGCAACCCGAGGCATAGTTTCAATAATCGATGCCCTCTTGTTGGTTATAGCCTTGAGCAACTAACCTAGCCTTATTTCGAGAAACAACACCGTTATCATCTAATTTATTTCTAAACACCCACTTAGTTCCTATGATTGTCATATTCTTAGGTTGTGGAACTAACTCCCAAACGTCGTTAGCAATGAATTGATTTAATTCTTCTTACATAGCGACTATCCAACTTTCATCACCTAAAGCCTCATTCACATTCTTGGGTTCTATAGTTGATATAAAACAAAAGAAGTTACTTTGGTTTTGAGCTTGTGACCTAAGGATTCTTTGGTTAAGATTTCCTACAAAAATTTCTAAAGGATGGTTCCTAGATTCCTTAATATTGACTATTTCGTCAATTTCTAGTGTTTCATCCTCAACAACATTTTCAAGGTTTTTCTTTTCGGTTGCCCTAATAGTTTCTTCTTCATTTAAGTCATCATCCACCAAAGGTTGTCTTAAAGGGTGGAGGAGTTTCATCGAAAGTCACGTAGAGTGATTCTTCGATTTTCCTAGTGTGTTTATTAAGGATGATGTAGGCTTTAATTTTTAAGAGTTAACCTAAACGACACCTTCGTATGACTTTGGAGTCAAACTTGGTAATGTAGTCTATGGTTTCGTTTTTTGTCGTAATCTGACAGCACTTGCTTCCAAACACTCTTAAAATAAGTCAAGAGTTAGGTTTTACCTCTCAAGAGTTCATAAGGTGTTTTTCTAGAATGGCTCTAATGAGAATTTCGGTTGAGTGATTTATGGTTGAGTTTCTACGGGTTTACACCAAAATTTTGTTGCGGTAACGATGCTCGTTCAATAGAGTCCTACTCTTTCTTGAATTTTCTTTTCTTCCTCAGTATACTTTAAGTGTCCTATTTTCCGTTCTAACCACACCATTTGATTGAGGAGTGCGTGTAGCCTAAGAGTTATATGTAATACGTTGGCATTACAAAACTTCCAAATTGCTCCTTCTTTATAAAATTCTTCGTACCGTGGTCGCGTTCTTATTGACCACTATAGTACAAACCTAGTTGGTTTTGGAATTTTACTGGTAAATTTTCGAATTGGGTCAAAAGCTTGTTTTTATCCTTAAGGAGTTAGTCCAAGTATCCTAGAGTAGTCCATATACATATGACTAAGGGTGTGTATCGGTTTCCTCCGTAAAACTCCGATTACGCAGAAGGACAAAGTGATTCCATATGGAGAAGTTCTATTGGCAATAGTCGTTGAGACTCATATTCTTAGCTTTGTGATAGTGTGGCTTGTTTTTCCATTTTTCAAGCATCCAAAAATGTAGATAAATTATACTTAGGTAGTTTTAACTAGTTTCTTAGATGCTAACGATTGAATGAGACGCATATTAGCGTGGACCTAATCGTCCTATCCACAAAGTGAATTTTTCATGAAACTCGTTGTAAGAACAAATTTTGTCTTAGGCTTATTTCCTAACTTCATCAATATAAAGTCTTTCTTCCATGATTACCTCTACCTATGACTTTACAGTCTTAGTAAATTCACTATCAAGTTCTGAGAAAGTTACTCTACACTTATTTATCCATATTGGTCTTTACTTAGCAAGTTAAATCCTAAGTTATCAACATGTTCTACATTATCTATATTGAGAGAGTCATTAGAAATCGTACCTTTGCCAATGATGTTACCGCGAAGATTACTACCAAAAATGACGTTACCTCTATTGTATGCCTTGTAAGTGGAGAAGAGCTTTCGGTTACCCGTCATATGTTTAGAGCATCCGCTATCTTTAATCCATTCGTCGGGTTCCAAGTCGACTCCAAGGCATATCTATTTATATAAGACAATAACTCAAACATTTGGTCCCCAATATCTCATGGGTCCAAAGTTGTTAGTGCTAAACATCCATTGCATTTGATGCAATTGGTTGGGATGTGGAAATGGAAGACACATTTCCCATGGCATATAACTTTGACGAGGAAAGTTGTTCCAAGTTACGGGAAAGCCATGAGGTTGGTTTTGTCGACCAACGTTCCTTTTTGGTTGCGGTGTTTTGGCACGAGGATAATTATTATTGACTCTTCTAGGAGGTGGAGTTTTTGATCTAAAGTTTGGTTTTGAAAATCCAACTCCGGGTTTTGACAAAGGCTTATAGAATTGTTTAACTTCATTGTCACTAGCAACGGGAACTTTGGCTTTGTTTACAATTATGTGTTTTGGTCTAGGACCCAAAATAGATTTTTGAAAAGACACACTTTTCTCAGATCCAGGCGTTGCTGGTGGCGGTCCCATAATTATTTTGGGGGCCGCCTAGGTACTTTGGGGGCCGCCCATATTTATGGGACCTCCATCAAAGGACACCTTTTTCTGAGCTTTCATAAATTTTATTTCTTTAGTTCCACTAGATGATGCTTCAAATGAATTAAACCCTAAACCTAATTTATCACTGGAGGGTTTTTGACTACTTAACATTTCATTTAAGCAATGTGTACTCTTTTCAAATTTATTTAATCTAGTGGATTCTTCTTTGAGTTTTTCATTCTCAATTTTAAGAGATTGGCAAATTGTGCATTCGAGATCAACTCCCTTGTTTTTCTCAAGTGTGGATAATTTATCTTTTAACTCTCTAATTTCTTTTTCTAAACTATTTATAGTGTTCTTTAATCTTTTGTTTTAGTGATTATCTTTAAGCTCATTTTGCATAGTTTATCATATTCATTATCTAGAGCTAAATCATCTATTGATGAATTTTCATCACTAAAGTAAGAGGATTCGGAACATACCTCATTTGGTGTTTGAGCTACTAGACATGCTTCGTTATTGACCTTCTCATCATCTTCTTCACCGCTATCACTCCAAGAACCTCCAACAAATGCTCTTTGGTTCTTGTCTCTAGGTGGCTTTGGACATTCTCCAATAAGATGATTCGGGTCGCCGCATCTAAAGCATTTTCTATCACTTTTACCGTTCTTATCATCACGGCTTCTTTGGAACGTCTTTTTGTCGTTCCGAGGTTGTCTCACGAATCTACCTCTTCTTTTAAAGAACTTCTTGAAGTCTCTTACCGCCATGGCATATTCTTCGTCTTCACTCCCGGAAGTCAAACACTCTTCATCACTAGATTCTTTCTTAGCCTTTAAAGCAAGAGATTTCCTTTCAACTTTTGCTTTGACTATTTCAGAATCTTTCTTGATGATCATCTCATGGACTTTAAGGTTTCCAATGAGCTCATCAAGAGATAGTGATGTTAAGTCTTTCGACTCTTCAATTGCCGTGACCTTTGCTCTCCATTTAGGATGTAGAGCTCTAAGAAACTTCCTTACGTAGTTCTTACTAGAATAACCTTCATCAAGAGCTTTAAGACTAGTAATAATAGTATTAAATCTAGCAAAAGCACTATCTATAGATTCGTCTTCGGAAATGACGAATTGTTCATATTGTTGAACCAAAAGGTCGATCTTATTATCTTTGACTTGATTATTACCTTGATGGGTGATTAACAAAGTTTTCCAAATATCTTTTGCCGTATTACACATAAAAATTCTTTCATATTCTTTTCTTGGCAAAGCATTATAAATAACCATTTTGGCTTCATTATTTTTCGCAAGCCTTCTTTTAAGTTCATCACTTTGTTTTTCAAAAGGGACAACCTCATCAAGTTTGGTTTCCGGATTTTGAATAATGGGTTGAAAATCACCGTTAGTAATAACATGCCAAAGATCTAGATCTTTTGATTTAACATATGTCTCGAATCTATTTTTCCAATAAATAAAACTATCGCTTTCATTCAATAAAGAGTGGTGGTCTTTGCATAGATTGCCCTTCTAGATATTTGTCGGAATCCATAGATCGATCCAAGCTTTAAAATATAATATATTTTAAAAATCTTGAGTGACCTTGCTCTTGATACCAATTGTGGAAACTAGAAGGGGGGGGGGGGGGGTTGAATAGTTTACAAGTTCTTTAGCGTTTTAAAAGTTTACTTTCAAAAATGTTTAGATCCGAGTTATATGTTTAACCAATTCACAATATGAACAAGCACTAACTATCTAAACTAGAACTAGATAACAACAATAATAATGTAAAGAGATAAGGAAAGAAACAACCAAACCAAGACACCAAGATTTTATAGTGGTTCGGCTATGAAGCACCTCTTCGCCCTACTCCACTCCCCGAGTATCCGACTCGAGATTTCACTATGTCAACAAGCTCCCTTTAGGCGGAGAAAACCGTTTACACGTCGCTTACGTTATTTTCTGACACTAAGCTAAATGTCGAGTCCTAATCTTAGCTAGAACCAATCTACCACTTCACAAGATATACACACTCACAAGATCTACACTATCGGATCTACATAATATCCGAATCACACAAATACACAAGATAATTACAATAGAGATTTGGAACTTAGAAGAAAAGAGGAGAGATCACTAATTAACACTTCGTTTCTTGACGAATACGAGTGTTCTTCTCTTGCACTTGAATGAGAGGGAAGAGATGAGAAGAAGAGATTAGATCACTTGAAACAAGATCTAAGTATGTTAGTGATCAAGAGTTTTAGTGAGAGAAAGAAGAGACTGAAAAATTTCATGCAAAGAGGAATCATTGTCAGTAAGGGGTAGACCAGTATTTATAGACAAGGAAAAATAACAGTAACTAGTGGCGGTCCCGGCGGTCTCAAATATATAAGGGGGCCGCCGCCTAGACTCCGCTCTCTTTTTTGTCTTTTTGTGAGTAAGGTTGTATCTGGTGTAGAAGCTTCCATTTTGAGGGAAAAATTTGAATTTCAAATTTAAGTTTTTAATAAAACTTTTCTTTTAATTAGAAAATATTTTGTATAATTAATTTTATGAAAATCTTTTGTAAAAATGTAATGGATGAGAGAAAAATATTTTCTTGATCACTAATCATGCTTAATGATTTGTTTGTTCATACCTTAAGTGATCACTAATCTTAGAAATGGAATTTTACGATTAATAATTTGTAAACGTTTAATTTTATCGTAAACGTTTATACATTTTGTTATTATCAAAACGTTGAGAGGTCAAAAAATATAAATAACGTTTTTAGACATTATTTGTATTAACAGCTTGGTATAGTACCAACAATAAACGAACCTATTAGAATGTTTTGCGATAATTCAGCCGCACTTCATTTTGCTAACGAACCGGGTGTTCAGAAAGGCGCCAGACACTACCATAGAAGTAACATTCTTAAAGTTTACACAGATGACAATCTGGCTGATCCTTTTACGAAGGCTTTATCTAAAACAAAGCTTACTCAACATGCTAGGAGCATGGGACTTCGTTTAGCTAGTAGTTTCATGTAGATCTGTGTTTAGTATTTGGATAAGGGATGTTTGAACAATTTATTTTATGATAATGATACTTGGTATTTTTGTTATATATATATATATATATATATATATATATCTTAAATTGTGTCCTATATTTGCATGTTTAAATCCATGAATAATAATAGTTATTATTCTAAATTAATCCGTTGTCGATTAACAATATGGGAATATTGTTAAATTAAGACAATTCTGAGTGATTGGTGATATTGTAGATATTAAGGATGTGTCCACCAAACTCACATGATATTCATAAGATGAATATTGGATTTCCCCAACACAAGGATATTACTTTATGGATCGTCGTCATCAAGTAAACCTTGTAAGTGATTTTATTTACAAAATCCTTAGACTTGAGATGCAAGTAGGTCTTGCATATGTGGATAATCCTTCTTGATCTAGTCTAAGTTATCCTGAAAAATGGATAACTAATAAGGGCTATTTCAGAAGTGATTTTGAAACATGATGACTTGACACTTGTAGTCAATATAGAATTTGTTCCTTCAATAGTTGAAGAATGATGCCACTAGGCCCCTCGTAGAATTAATCAGATGTGTGTATGGCCGTACCCGAAAACTCATGTAGATATGTCTCATTGATTTTTGGTAATCTTGATTAGTTACATATACGAGAAATAGAATCGTTAAATAATGGAATGACCTTGATCCATATCTATTTTTAACACGGTGTCAGAAACAAAGGGATTGTAAATTCATAAATCATTTGTCCGTGTCTTTATGAAACCACACTCTTGAAGGTTTCTGGGAGCATTGGTGTTGTACTAGCGCTTACATGGTTATTTTATAATTTATACATGTCCAAGTGGGAGCTGTTGGATTATGAACAAATATAAATTATATATGTCCGGAATTTATTCGAGCCTAAGGGGACACACACGTTAATATGTAGAACAACGTATTTAATATATTAATGTAATATATTAATTAGTGTTTAACAAACGATCGTTAAAAGTTTAATAAGAATAAATATTAGTTGTTAATAGTTAAAGGACTAATATGCAAAACCGGGAAAAAGGAAAGTTTGGTTTTTCCTACTCTTTAATTATAATTGGTCGAACCACCTCCTCATGAGGAGGTGGAGGATTTTGCTTGCAAGCCAAGTTGAGAGGAGTATATAAGGAGGTCTTAGGATCCTTGAGAGCTCATAACTTGAATCCCTAAAATTCCTAATCTCTTTTTCTTTTTCTCATAGTCGACTGAACCAAAACTTTTTTAAGGTTTTCGGTTTTTCTTTTCCCCTCCTGTTCAATCGACAGCAAACCCACAAAGGGTTTTTCTTTTGGTTGTGGTTCGACCCTCAAGAACACAAAGGGTTACTTGGTTTAGTTGATAGTCACTCTACGGTGATCGTTTGGTTAAACACTACTAGTACTAGCATACACGTTGTTTGCTAAGAACGTATTGTGTATGTAAACTTAGAGGGATTATTCTTTTGATCCTTGGTTGGTTCGTGCGGTGTTACACACGCGTATATTGAAGACGGTGTAACTTTTATTGCTAAAAGCAGTGTAACATTTCTTGCTAAAAGGTACATATCTTCAATCCCTTGTTAATTATAAGTTCTATATGTATTTGATCTTTCCGCTGCGTACTCGTGATATGTTTAAATGTTAATTAGATCTAAAATCCCAACACGTTTAACCCCCTAAATCGTGCATTTATGCCCAAAATAGGTACTTAATCGTTCCTTTTCAGGTATTTAGCATTTGGAAGGCATTTGGAGGAAATACACGTGACTTGGGCTCATTTGGAGAAGAAACGGACAAGACTACGGACCTACACCAACATCTCTCAAGATTATGTTCTCAGCGGCTGGAGACGGCGTCACAGATTACACGTGACGCCGTCACAACTCTTACCAAGACGGCGTCACAAGAATCCACGACGGCGTCAGAATGCACGACCCAGCCCATTATCTAGAATATTCTATTCATGACGGCGTCACGATTAAAACGCGACGCCGTCACAGCGATTTTCCTATATATACAAATCCGTTTTTAGGGTTTTAAGTGTGTGTAACTTTAGAGTAAAAGAAAGGGATGAACCCTAGTTCGTTTAGCAACTGTTAAGGACGATTTTAGGGCCTCAAAACCCTATTGTACTTCCTTTAATTCATGTTTTAATCAAGTAAGACTATCTTAATCATTCAATATGTCTTGTTGTGTGATTCTTATTTGTTCTTACTTTATCTTTAACATGCTTGGCTAAACCTTCTATTGTGTTTATTTATGATTGTATGAAACCTAGGATGTAGATCTTAGTGGTGTTGCTTCTTGTGATGAATATGCATGTTAGGTCTTAGAAAACCAGCTTTTGTCTGTATCGCTGTTGATATGTCTAGGAAAACATGATTGTGTAGAAAGGATACCATCGGGTAACAGTCTTCATACTACCTTGCCCCTTATATGGTTGATCCACTCTTAATATATTTCAAATGCATTTAATATACTCTTAGGGGCCTTGTAATAGTCTTCATACTACCTTACTTGTGCGTTGCCTTAACGGAATATTAAATAGACGGCGGGTTCGTGTAATTTGTTCATGACTTAGGAAATAATTACATAGATCATCACAAGTGTGACAAAGCAACAACACTAGGAGAAGCAATCTAGGGAGTAATACATGATTAAATAAACACAATCTTTTATTATATTGTTATCACCAGTAGTGTAGATTATTATTTAGTTTAATAGCTAAAACCAACCAACCTCTCAAATATATGATTTACCTGCTTTCCTATAAACATAAAAACACAAAAAGAATCTTCTCTCACCCCTTAGAATTCTGTTAGACCGTGATCAAGCCTTCCCAACCTATTCCCCTAGAGAACGATAACAACCCCCCGAGTCTTGCCTATACTACACTACAACGGTTAGGTACACTGCCTAGGGAGTTGTAAAACTTCGTGTTGAAGTCCTACGACGACCGCAACAAGTTTTTAGAGCCGTTGCGTGGGGAATAGTTAGGTTCTGATCATAGTTTAGCTTAGTTCTACTTTCTTGAATCCTTTCAAGTAAGATTTAATTTCCGCATATTAGCTTTCTCGTAGTCTATCTTTTCTTTGTGTTATCTGTTTCGTAACCTATTCTCGTCAACCACCATGGGAGACGAGAATCCTATCCGCACTCTAGGAGACTACTCCAAACCTAGCTACAAGGGCTATAGGAATACCATCAAGCTTCCCGTAGGACAACATTGTTACTCTTCGATTCGAAACCATTCGGTGGTGCAATCGGTATCTCATGTCATTCCACGGACTTCGGTCCGAGGATCCAAACCAACACCTCAAGGATTTCTTAAAACTAGTGGACTCACTTGACCTTGACAGTAAAAACAGGGAAAGAACGCGCATGTGTTTATTTCAAATTTCCCCTCGCGATCAAGCTAGCAATTGGCTTGAACATCTTCCAGCAGGATCCATCACCACATGGGAGGATCTTACTACCCGATTCCTTGCTCAATTCTTTCCACCGGAAGGACCTGCAAAACTCCGCAACGGATTATCCTGATGTTTCAACATACAGTCATGAGAATTCTATCAGAAGCATGGACTCGTTTAAAGGGACTTACTACAGAAATAGTCCTCATCATGCATCGATCTTTGGCTGCTCAAAGTTAAATTTTTTAATGACCTGTCCCATCCGGGTCACAAGACGAACATCGACCCAATCGGTCGGTGGTAAGCTTCGTGACCTCAACGCTGAAGAATCTTGGGCATTATTAGAGGACCTCGCCCTCTATGACAACGAAAGTTGGAACGACCCAATGGACTTTGCTAAGATGGTCAAGGCAATCGCTTTTCCTCAAGATGTCCCGAGTACATTCGACCGCTGTCTAATCAAGCTCGAAAATCAAGTTCAACACTTGATGGAAGCTCATCTTACTCTGACACAGCCTACTCAAGTGAACAAAATCACTATCTCATGTAAAATCTGCAGTGGTCCTCATGACACTTAGTATTGCATGGAAGATCTCCGAACAAGCCTTTGTTAAATACGCATCCTCGCGTACCGATGAAGCGGGAGGTAAGTGGTATACCTTCAAGCCCGAGCAAAACAATCTTGGTGACACCTATAATCTGTCATGGAAAAGTCACCCAAACCTTAGGTGGAGACAACCTTAAAATTCCCAAAACAATTTTTCAAACCCACCTAACAATTTAGTTTATTCGATAGGGCCAAAAGGAAAGGAGAGAGAGGTAGAATTCTAAAAAGCACACGTTTTAGAGCCTAATTCTTCAAACAACCAAAATTTAAACGTTGGCTCCTTGCTCATCACGATGGTATGTACCATACTATCCACCCGGCTTTGAACTCAGTGTAGGGGAACCACCTCCCCTTTATCTGTTAAATAAGGGTAGAGTCAGGCTCGTGACTCGAACAAAAACAAGCACTTTTTGGGAGGCAACCCAATATTTATTTTTCCCGCACATTAGGAGTGTCATGTATTTTATTCTTTTCATTTTATTCTATCATGTTCGAACTCTATCTTGTAATCATGCTTTGTTTTGTTTTTAACCTCGTCTAAATTTCAATCAAAGGTATTTTGCAAAATAAGTGTAGGGGAAATCTATCCGGTTTTTAACCATGTTCAAAACATGTTAAATAATTTGTTTAGATTAATTCGCGTCGGTTTCGAGTCATATGAGTAAATTGTCAAATCTCAGGTTTTATGCAGCCATTTGTACAGGAATTAACTTATGGAATCAAGTGCAGGAAATTTTTCATCAAAAATAAAAATTTTGTTTTCACAGAACGTGGAGACGGCGTCACGATTTACACATGACGCCGTCACCAAGGGACACCTGTGATGGGGTCAGGAGTTTCCAGAATCGCGTCAAACGCCCAGGTCCATATAACATAACCTTAAAGTTATTAATTATTTTTGAAAAATAAAACTTGCATACATTTTAAAATATGTATTCGTTGTTTTAAACTGCCAAAAACCATTTAAGTTTGGACAATGATCTCATCCTTTCTTTACTGCTTGATTGGGTCAACCTAATTTCATAATTGTTATTTGTTTATATCGCACATTTTATGCTTGGTGTAGTTGTCTTTGTCTTTGATTTACATGTTATATTGATGAGAAGAAGCTTGAAAGTTCTTAGGAAGTTTCATTGGACAATTCTTGGAGGATGATTTAACCAGTTATTGCATATTTCTTCTCTATTATTGAGTAAACCAGAGGAGTACTAGTTTTTTTTCCTTGTTTTCTTTTCTCTTTATTCGTTTTTACGGGTACCTTTATAGGACATTGGGGACAATGTTCAACTTAAGTATGGGGGGGGGGGCGGGAGAATATGCCTTAGAAAACTATTCCTTCAATTGCCATTTGCTTTGTCCTAAATGATGGGTAATATATCTAAACATAACATAAAAGGTAATTTTTTACCCAAATTTTAATTTTTTTATGACACATACCAACGAAAACACGAGTATTAATAGCGTCCCTGGATATGGATATTTATATGAATAGCGCAATAACTCAGTATTCACCAAAAAATGTGAGGTTTCGCCTTTAGATCTTAGGAATCGGGTATCTATTATTGATACCTAAGATAGTTTATACCTTTAGCCTTCTCGAGTTAAGGAGTGAGCAGTCACAATGTGTCTATTCCGTCGTTACGGATGTGTACGTGTGGTCTTCGTCGCCTTTTCTGGAGCATTGAGATCGGTATTAAATTATATGAGTGTACCGGTAGTATATTAAATTCTAGAACTTGTTTTCGTGATGATCTCCCGAGACGTCATTATAGTATTAAAGATTGCGCTTGATAAGAGGCATTTAGGAATAACCTATGTTTTAAACTGTAATTGTTATATGAGGTCACACCGATCATATAATATCTCATACCCTTGCCATGCCTCAGTTTAGTGCAGGAACCCCTAGTACAATCCTTTCGAGCCTATCTTTTTCTACGGTTTCGTAATTTTTCTGGTGTGAGTCGGATCATTGTATGAAGAGCATTGTAACCTTTTAACCTATAATCATTACACGAATCGCCTTAGCCTACCTTGTATGTACTCACTTTTAGTACATTATTGTGTTTAACCCAAGTTAATTATTTGAGTACACGGTTGCTAAGTCCTTATCCTTGTAAATACAGTTTGGGACGATTGGGATTCATGGTAGTATTTATTTCGCGGAAGAATGGGGAAGAAAAGTTAAAGTAATAATACCCCCATATGTTTTGTTAGATGATCTCCATGTTATTTTGATCTACCTCAAATCGGGTCATTAGGTTAGTTTCATAAATATCGAGCATGTAAAAGTCATGTGTATGGGTACGTATTTATATAACACCTTGTTATGATGTATTTCTTAATAAAATAAAAGATGGAGAGAGTGAGAAAAATAGAAAAGAAAAGAAAGAGATTGTGATTAGAGTTGTGTAGAGTTTGTAAATCTCGTTCGAGTTTGGCTTAGCAACCAAACCAAAGTGTTATTGTGTAAATTAATTAGCTAATCCTTTCCACTCAAATTACCCAAAGCCACCTAAATGTATCCTCGTTTTCTCGTTTCCATCATTTGGTTATTCGTACACCTACACCCCAACACAACCCTTTTAAAAGGACCTCTAGTAGTAATGAACTTAAGCTTACGCCTAGCGATGGAAGGTTTGATCATTTACCAAGCCTATGGAATTTATATGCTATGACAGGTTATGAGGGTTGATTTCCTATTTCCTCCTTATGTTATACATTTTATATGCCCGACGGCGAGAGAAAGAGAAGTATCTCAAAACACTTATGTGATGTGCTAGTATATATTTTCCGTGCTTTTAATTACGAGGTCTGTAAGGTTGTGTTGTAAAATACTTTTAAAGAGTAGGTAAAATGACCCTCATATTGCTACAGTCTAGGTAGAAAAACCCATTTGCTTGAGGACAACCAAATTCCAAGTGTATGGGTATTTGATGAGGTGTCATTTTATACACTTTTTCGGGGTCATTTTAACCCTCCTAAATGTGCTTTATGCCAAAGTAGGTACTTAATCGTTCCTTTTCAAGTAATTTAGGCATTTGGAAGGCTTTTGAGGGAAATACACGCGACAGGGTCATTTGGAGAAGGAAACGGACATGTCTTCGGACTTACACCAACATATCTCAGATTATGTTACTCTTGGTGGGACGGCGTCACAGTTACACGTGACGACGTTAATAACTCTTACCAAGACGGCATCACAAGAATCCTGACGGGCGTCAGAATGCACGACCCAGCCATTATCCTAGATATATTCTATTCTTGACTCGGCGGCACGATTAAGACGCGGACGTCGTCACAACGATTTTCCTATATATATAAATCCGTTTTTAGGGTTTTAAGTGTGTAACTTTAGAGTAAAAAAAGGGACGAACCCTTGTTTGTTTAGCAGTTGTTAGGGATGATTTTAAAGCCTCAAAACCCTATTGTACTCTCTTCAATTCATGTTTTAATCAAGTAAGACTATCTTAATAATTCAATATGTCTTGTTGTGTGATTTTTATCTGTTCTTTCTTTATCTTACTATGCTTGGCTAAACCTTCTTTGGTGTTTATTTATGATTGTATGAAGCTAAGAGTAGATCTTAGTGGTGTTGCTTTTGTGATGTTTGCCATGTTAGGTCTTAGATAACAGCTTTTATATGTATCGTTGTTATATGTCTAGGAAAACATGATTGTTGTAGAAAAGTGATTCCATGGGTAACAATCCTATCATATTATCCTTTCCTCTTATATGGTTGATCCACTCTTACTCTATTTCAAAAAATATGTTAAAAATAAAAACATTTAAAAGTAAATATAAATTAAAACAAAATTATATAAAAATTATTATTTACTCCTCCTCCCCCCCCCTAAAATTAAATATATAATTTGAATTATACTCTTTAGGAGTCTAATAGGCTTGATACTTACACTGCTTGTTGCGTTGCCTTAAGGGAATATTAAATAGACGGCGGGTTCGTGTAATTCGTTCCTGACTTAGGAAATAATTACATTAAATCCATCATCAAGTGTGACAAAGCTACAACACTAGGGGGAAGCAATCTAGGGGGTAATTACTGATTATAAATAAACACAATCTGTTTTTATTTTGTTATCACCAATAGCTTTAGTTTACATTTTGTTTAATAGCTAATAAACTACCATTCTCTCATATATATGACTCACTTGCTTTCCTATAAAACATAAAACACAATAGAATCTTCTCTTATCACTTAGAATTCTGTGTAGACCTTGATCAAGCCTTACAACTATTCCCACGTGGTGTACGATAAAACCCCCCTCCATACAGTCTTGCCTATACTATACTACAAACGATTAGGTGCTTGCCTAGAGAGTTGTAAAACTTCTGTTGTGTCTACGACGACCACATAAGAATAAACATACTATCATGCCTTTTGTAGTTAATAGAGATGTTAGAAAAATCTAGTATAGAACATAAGTTAAACCTTCAAAACAATCCAACAACTAAGTTAACTATAAACCTATGGACTTGTAAAAGTCTTACGAGGCCTATAGCAAAAAAACTTTAGCAAACCCCTACACACACATTTAGTTTTCCTGCTCTTTGTCTTCGTCATCATCGTTGTCTTCTTCTTCTGCCGAGTCTTATGTACTAATGTCCTGCTCAAAGGAACACAATCACAAAAGGGTTCATCACATGTTTATTAATTAATAGATTTCTTACCCTACATATTTGTAATCCTTCTATGGCATTAGCTTGTGCAATAAGTTGTTGGTTAGTATATTCATGGAACCCAATCAGGTTCCCATTATTGATCATGTGTACATGGGCTATATATGGTAGATAGTGGTTTAGCTAGACGATTGTGCCAGCCTTGTCATCGCTTGACATCCTGCTTAATACACTTCTTGGCTCTATCTTGAGTCCATATGCCATTAACTAAAGTATTTCATACGCAGTATCTTAGCTTTATCTACTTCTGGTAATTAGATTATGTTAAGTTCCTATGTTTTTAAGTGATTAGCCATTTTATTAAGATTGGTTGTTACCTGAGTAGCTGCTCGCTGAAGCATCTGAACAAACATTTACACCACGTTATTTGATTGGTATCCCTCCGTCGGACACACCCACTAACAACCTATTATGCACTTACCACCCTTTACTGCATTCTCAAATAGTTCACCTATAAACGGCCAAGCGCATTGTATTCAACCGAGATTACATCAGTTACAGTGAAAGAAATTAGCATCTGTGAACATGACACTACACCCAATTTTGCAGACTTACCAACCAGATACACGAGGGCTGTCACCACATGTTATGGTCTTGATCTCACTAATCCTAACATACATCTTATTTCGTCTTAAGCAGGTTGCGACACACTTATTTCACGATGCTTAATACTATTTCCATTGATTGTTATCATTACAATGAATACTAAATTAAGTCATTTTTCTACTAACCATACAAATTTAAACTATACCAACAAACGTATAACAAACGTAAAACACTAAAACAAACCTGACAAAACCATTTTTACTCATATAAGCATCTTTAGCCGTAATTTCCCTCTTCAAAACCCATTTTGTAACTGTCTAATGCCTCTTATCAGTTCTTGCCTCAGCCAAATACAAAAAAGTCGCAAAAAATGTGATCACAAGGTAATAAAACCTGTTGCTTAGATAAAGCGATGACTGTTACCAAAAAAAATAAATTAGAATTAGTTGCACATCTTACATGCTTATTGTTTTTGCTTATTTGCTCACTTTTTATTAGTTTATTGTTTAAAGCAATGTACATAACATCAAAAAACAATCACATGCAACACATTTTGTTATAAAGGCACATCTACACCCCCCCTAAATCCCCATATTATTCAGATTCTCACCAAGTTATTTAAACATAAAAATGGTATGTCACTTAATTTAACACGCTGACATGTGAATCAATAAATCAGCATTACCTAATACACAAGATTAAAAGCAATCCCAATATGAGAGTCATCCTTGTAGGACCGATTCTTCATCAACTCATCTTAACTAATTTCAATAACAGCCATTTTGGTGACATGAAGTTTACTATAATTCATTATAAAGCAATACTTTATGGTTCCCACAATGTGTTCAGGATGCTTAATTGGCTCACCTTGGATGCCTAAACTTTAGTTATTACTATCCACCAGCCACATCTATCCTTGATCCGTTACTGCAACAAACATAAATTCTTGATAGTATTAGCATAAAAGGCAACAAATTACCATAAGATATCAACTGTCCAGATCGGAGATCGCAAACTCTGACCATAAGATATCAACTGCCCGTATAAAGCTTATCAGATCGAACAGGTAACGCAATGTCACTAACAACCTATCACATTACAATAACCACATCAGTATCAAAATATCAAAAAAGTAATGGAATTTAATAAACTTTATACCTTCTCATACCCTTGGAGCTGCATCAACATCGCAAAACAACTCCCGGTACACCACGAATGTAAAAAGTTACATTGATCACCAAAACTACAGCTCCGAGTCACCCAGTACCTGAAATGAACATACCAAGTTCATTTAGGAAACTAACCTTTTGAATATCGCAACCCGAGTTCTTGCATTTGATATTGCGAATTTGTGACCAAGCCATATATTAAACAATAATTTTGTTATTATTTTAGTAAAACAAATCTAGAGCCAAACTCACGGGCATGAGTAATGAAAGGCCACTTTGCGTTGGATGCTCTTTACCCTCCCCACAATGATGGCTCTGTTGTCTTGGGGAGGGTCGAAGCTTGCTTCTCTCTAGAGTCACAATACCTAAAATCTATGACTTGCTATTTAAGGATTAGGTGGTATTAGGAAACATATCCGTTTGTGCAAACTATTAGGTGAACCTAAAACAATGTTTACAGCGTCATAGTTACTTTCATAATTTCTTAGGCCAATATAGTTCATAATCACCCATGGCTATTCCCTTAAATCTGCAAGTACATAGTTGAAGCTTTAAAAAGGTTCTTTTAATGGCTCTAAAAGATTTACAACATTTCGATCAACTATAAACAAAAAAAACCCAAAACTGTCACTATAATTTTCACAATCATTTCATCGAACATTTGGTGTGCAACCAATTTTATATCACAAAAAATCTTCTAGCAAAAGCATACCTTCAATTTGTAATCTCCTATTACTGAAACCATTACTGTTGGTGATCAATCTCGTGTCACCGTACTAAAATCTAAATTGAAAGAAGCTAATGTATCTCACTTCACATTGAAGATATCAATAATCAAAACCCAAAACCTCCTATCAAGAATCATATCTCCAATATAAAAATTATACTTGATGCAAACAATATAAAAAGAAACCTTCAATAAGAAAACCCCTAAACTCTAATGTATAAAAACTAAAATCCAAAAATTAGGGTTTATAAACTTACAAAACAGATAAGGGATGTCATCTTGTAACCCTAGGATTGTTTTTTTTATTATAAATGCATCAATGTTGTAACTCAGAAACTCTTCATATTCAGGTGCATGGTTAATTTAAGTCGCTGCATTCATTTAGTCCCATCTTTAAGACTCCTCATTAAATGATGGGATTGAATCTTTTATAATATAAGATTGTTACACATTAATGTGTTATGAGAAAGTGCCACTAATTATATAACACATGATTGTGTGAAAAATTATTTGTATAATATTTGTGGTTTTAATATTTCTTATTATATTATTTATTAACCCTATCTCCTAGGAGTCTACATTTTTTCACCACTTTGAAACTTTACACGTGACCCATGAATCATCACTTCCATCACTACCACTAAACTGCCCTAAACACACAAATCTACTCCCATTTCCTAAAAACTTTTCCCAACACACAAATCCACCGCCCCTATGATCCGATCACCACCACCACCACAAATAAATGCGACCATATTATGACGTCCAAGCTTAAATTCAAAAACTTTTGCAACGAGCAACTAAGAGAGACGGTTATAACATTAAGGTAAAATCTCTTTAGCTAAATGCGTTTATATGGGCGGGTTATATAGGTTGAGCATCGAGCCCGTTTCTTCGTGATTACTAATTTATTGTGTTTTATAAATACCACAAAATTTACCAAATCTTTTTGTTAATCAATATTTTTTAGGATTCGTATTCAACGTCGTCGTGCTGCTTAGTGTTATGATTTGGGAACTTAAGGGTTTATGATTACTATTTATGGTAACAGGATTCAGTTGGGATAGAAGGCTATTTGGACTGAGTTATATGCGTATGGGATCTGAGAAGGTGTAGTACGATGTGCTGAGGGATGTGTCTGTTCTATTTGATGTTTACGGTAGCAGAAGCGGCGAAGGCACTTCCCTTCTAAGTAATTAAATTCATTTTTAAACAAACAAACTTTTTATTATTTCATTATCATGATTTATAGAATGTATAGGGCCTTTAACTTCTACTGATTTAACTGGATTGCCGTCGGAGGGTCCGAGGGCTCTCGATTAATGCGTGTCGCTAACCAGGTTTTCTTTTTATTTATACCTTAAATTGAAATTGCTTATGCTTCTGCTATTAAATTGTAACTTTTAACCTTTTTAAGAATAATCACTACTCAATTGCTTATTCTGATAACCAACGGTGTTATTGGCAGGGAGTACCAGGGGCATATAGTGAATCTACTATGGAGAGAGCTTATCCTAATTATGAAGCTGTCATGTGTGTTGTGTGTATGCTTCTCTTATTATGACGCACATGTATGCATCTACCCATCCACCTTCATTATATTATGTTTTCAATGTTGTGGATGTTGTATCTAGTAAGTTTTTTTAGTGTTTTTTGTTGATTTTAATAATGGAAGGTGCTTTCGTCTTTTGTCTATACTTCCGACTTAGGTAACTTGGCACCATATTTGTAGTCTAAGTAATTTTATATTCATGTTAGGTTGTCCATTATGATCATCCAAACACCCCTATAGGTTCTCCAAAGAAATGGTTCGCCTATATTTTTTATAGGCTTAGTCAAACACACCTTTAAATATATGTGTCTTTCCAGGTGTATAAAAGAGATCAACTGTGAAAGTGTGTATCACTATTTTTAAGACTATGTATAAAAGAGATCAACCGTGAAAGTGTTTAAATTTAATTCTACAAATCTTGCTTCTTTATACCATTATGTGAATTAATAAGTAGTTACAATGCTACCACAAATATGATTATAATAATATTTTTCATACTTTTAGGTTAGAAGCGTGTTCCTGAAGCTAACAGTTTAACTCCTGTTCCATTTCTGCATTCCCCTCCCGACATGTGAATAACATTAAAAGACGTGAAACGGTCCGATTCAAAGGTGTAACAAAATTTAATCTTTTTTTGTTTTCTTTTTAATACAAAAATTTAGATCTTTATGTACATTCGATCTTGATGTCACTGATGGTAGGGCGGAAACACTAGATAGTAGGTTTCCTTATGTCACTGATCGGCCAACCAAAATATTTGGTGCCGATGTTACTCACCTCCTGGAGAGGATTCCAACACTTTGATTGTCATTGTAAGTTGTTATGCTCATTCATATTAGTACTTTATTACATTATTCAAAAGGTAGAAGTTTTGACACACTTGGTTGCGCTGATATGGGTTTAGTTTGTGTGACTTGGTGTGTATAGAAAAACATACATAAGACATAAAGTGCACTAAATGTATGTAATTAATTGCCTAACTATGTAATGGTTGTATAAAGTAGGTGATTCCGAACAACGCTTTGTATGTATTGTGATGTTATTCATGAGTTTTTGCTTTTAGGTACAATATAATTGGGTGCATAGGATTGAGCTATCAAAACATATTTATGAGTTTGGAAAAAGGGAATTTTCAAACGGCGTGTCTTGACGTGCTTAAGAAAAAGTGAATAATCACGTTTAAAAGGTTTTTTGAAGACTATATGTTTGATTATTTGCGTCCGATTATTAACTTTTGAAACACGATCCAAAACACCTTGTACATTGAATGTGGTTAATTGCTAAAGTGTGTTTAACTATTCTTTTTATGCCAGTAGTGGATTGGATCATTTTACCTACTAAGGATCGTGAATCTATTTGTATGTGTTTTCTAATTTTCGCATATTATCTGTAAATCGTTCTATAAGTTATAATGAGCAACGATCACTTATTGTTGTAGGAACCCATAAAAAGGGTTGGTGCATGTTGCGAGCCGATAAGCAACATCAATGTTTGTCATGTCACGGTATGTTAAACTAGAAATTCGAATGTATATGGATACTTGCTTTATGAATATGTTAGTGCCAATGTAGGATGGTGTTTACGTATGTATGGCAGGTTATGGCAGCTAATAAGTTATCACAACTAGATGCTTCTTTGAAGAAATAATGTGTCCATATACAAAGGCTATCGTTAAACAGATGTTACCTCCATCTACAACATACGAAGGAAAGGGCAACCATGATATCTGAGCTGCCCGTAACATGCTGCATTCACTAACATTGAATTGTGACGTTAGCAATAACCAAATCCATATGGCAAGGTTAGTTTCACACTTAACTTAAACCATGTTCAGCAACCTTCACCTACATTTTGCCTTTTGGCTAAAACATTATCCATGTGTGCTAGGAAACTATGAACAACCTAAAAATAACCTTGAACTAATGCCTCTTAATATTGGTTGGATTAGTTTATTTGTGCGGCTTATGGTCGTAACTAAATTTGAAAAGCTAATGAGCTTATAAAGTTGAGTTTATGGACTTAAATAAGATATTAATACTGATAAAGGTATAAGTCAAAAAACTGGGCTTATGAGCTATTTTAGTATTTTAAATGAGACAAAAAGCTGGAAAAATAAGCTAATCCAAACGCCTCATAAGTGTAAGTGATTTTGAATAGTATGATTTTAAGTTATACTTTGGTTATTAAAAGATAGGGTAAATATGTATGATTGTAAAACTTTCACAACTCTTAACTAAATTTTTTTACCTGTTACAAAAATGTGAAACACATATTTTATATATTGAGTTGTAGTATGATTTTAAGTTATGACTGTATGAGACTAAGAAACATGATTAGAACATAGTTTTGAATTTCAAATGAAAATCATTAAGTTATGACTGTAATATTTTGTTTATGCTCATTCTTCCAGGAGCAATAACTAACCGTGGAAGGGCAATTGTTAGAATAAAATGCTTAAGAATTGCACCTACAGGAAAACTTACAGAGAAGCTGTTTACACAAACTCGATCGAAAAAGGTAGCTCATAAAGGAGACTGTAGTGACAATAATACATATTTTGACCACTTCAAGTTATTTCTTAAGGGGTTAAACTTTACTTTCGTAGCAGCCCCAAACAATCATTTAAGCGACCTAAACACCCTTGAAACGACCTAAAATCCAAGACACCGAATCTCACTCATAAACATCGTATCATCAGTTCCTATAGCTAAATTTTATAGTCGGACATAGGAAAATCACTTAGTGATCAAGCTTTTGCTTTGCCGGGTAAGGTTGTAGAAATCTCACATAAGGTATGCATAAAAATATGATTGCCATTAGTAGACAGTAGCAGTATGCCAAATCTATGATTGCAATTAAAAATCATGCATCCCATTGGTTTGTACATTGTTGTAGGTCTTGTACTAGCCAAAATAGTGTTTGTAAAGTGTGAAGAGATTCCAGTCAATGCAATGTTGACAGGTTACAGATTAGATGAATAAATAGTTGGCAATTACGGTGTATATCCTACAATTATTTGAAAATTTGATAAAGGAAAGGGATACCATTTTGGAGGGACCTATACTATTAACGATCAATCTTATTCCAAGGAACATTCCCTTCCCATCCCATTCATGGTCATGCCACTACGAGCGGCTGAGTTCAGGTCCTATTCTTTGAAAGACCAACAACACCACCATATTGACAAAGACGGTTGTGTTGGTAGCACCTCGCGAGGGCAGACACCAGCTACAATAAGAACGACAGTGGACACAATCTTTAGGACCAAGCGGGGGGTGGCAACTTGGATTGGATGAGAGTGTGTCAGCCTTAGACTCTGGTAGTCGTGCCATAGTTGCAGAGTTTGTGTAAATAGTTTTTTGTTTTTGGTAACCAAAATTTGTTTATATTTGAATGGTTTTTATTATATATATATATATATATACTATTATATATTTATTTATATTATATTTATTTATATTATATTTATATTATATATATATATATATATATATATATATATATATGTTTGAATACATATGTTTAGGTCAATAATACATATGTTTTAATTGTTTAGACAAGTGGCATATTCAAGATATAAACTTTATGACAGAAGTAAAAGTTTATATACACGACTTGAAATGAAGGAACCAATGGAAAAACAATTCAAACATATGTTTAAAAGTGTTCATTAAGGAATACAATCAACGTGAGCATGATTAATGAAAACATTCTGGATGATTTAGAGTTGTTGTTCTCAATTGCTTTACATTTTCGATACACATAATACTTTCGTTGACAAACACACTGCTGCGAAGTGCGGGTTTAAAACCTCGTTTAGTAAACAAACAATTTTTAACCTTCGTCCTTTAAATAATTACTTTGTCCTAATTTTTTACAAAATAACTATTCCGTACTTTTTAACCCTTGTCCTTTTAATAAATATTGCGTCCTAATTTATTACAAAATAATTGTTTCACTTTGATATTCACCTATTATACATTAGACGCGCGGGCGACGTCGTTTTATGGTTAATGCGGTTGATTTGTGTGTTGTTTTGATGTTTTAGTTGTGTCGTTTGGTTGTTGTTTCATTTTGATTTGGTAATTTTATTTGGTCATAATTGGGTTTTGGTGGCCTGTTTTTGTTACAAACTAGGCAGTGGTAGTGTGTCTTCTTCAATACACCACTAATATGTATCATTTGTTGTATCTTCAACACATACGTGTAATCTGTGGCTTCTTCAACACACATTCAAACCTCTCCTCTCTCTTCTTTAATTTTTCTCTCTCTAGATTTTGACATGTTTCTCTCATCTCTTTGTCTAAATAAGTTGGTTAGATTTCGAGGAATAGGGATTTTTTTAGTCGTTTGGGTCTTTCATAGATCGAGATACAAGTCTGGTTTACATCTCATTTGTTAACGTATCGTATTCATGTATTATTTTGACTTTGTAAGTTATTATTGGATTTATGTATTTGTCTTTGTGTTGGATTAAGTTTCTTGATAAGTATGATATGTATTTGTGGATTTTTGCATATGTATTTGTGGTTTACTTAAGCATGTTGTCGTGTTTTGGTGTCTCATATTTGAAGTTTGATATGTGGTTATAAGTTTTGACTTTATAAGTTATGTACCAAATAAGCTAAGAAGTTTTGATTTCTTAATTGTTGCATGATTTTATAGGCTGCGTATAGGTTATGGTTATGGTTGCTAAGTTGATAAGTGTCATTAATTAAGAAAGAAAACTGATTTCCGATTAGAAAACTATTGTTTTCTAATTTATTTAGAGGTGCATGATTTTATATGGTGAGTATAAGTTATGCTTATTGCTTCTAAGTTCATAAGCGTTGTTAATTAAAAAAGGAAAATGATTTTCCGCTTTACAAACGGCTATGTCATTCTATAAGGTGGCTTTAAAAAGAAAAATGGAAGTCTCATTGTCATTTGATTACAGGATGTGTTTGGAACCGCCTTAAGGTTTTTTTATCTGATTTGATTAAATTGTTGGAGGTTGAAGTTATAGTTTATGTTCTTCAACATTTATTAATGGCATGTTTTTTTTCGTTGTTGAGCATTGTAAGTGTGGTTATGTTTTAAGCATATAAGATTTGGATAAGGTGTATTGCCTGTGGTGTTTGGATTTGCTTTTATGTTTTTATGTGCCTTGGTTAAATTGTCGCAGGATGATGCCACGGTTTATGCTCAACCAGATTTTCATATTGTCGTTGTAAGTCTGATTATGTTTTATGCATATAAGATTCAGGATATGGTGTGTTGCCTGTGGTGTTTGAATTTGATTCTACGTTTTTTGATGTGACTTGGTTAGATTGCTACAGGATGACGCCATAATTTATGCTTCACTAGATGTTGATATTACGCATGTTCTTAATTGCATATGTATTGTTACTCATCTACAAAATTTTGTATATTAAAGTTATGTATAGGTCAGTCAGTTTCGTATTATTTCTATGTTCTATAAATTTGCCAACATTGG
>BQNB010080119.1:5246-30026 GCA_026074375.1 Tanacetum coccineum
AAAAAACCGAACTGGACCGAGACCGATTTAGCCCGAAATCACGGACCGAGGACTAGACCGAATGTGTTCGGTCTGGTCCGGGTCGGTCCGGTCCGGTCCGATTCTTCGATCGGTCCGGTCCGGTCCGATTCTTTGATCGGTCCAGTCCGAGAAGGAAAATGGTTGGTTGTACGTAAGACCGGACCGGACCGAGGACCGAGAACCGAACATGAGGTAAAGCGTGGACCGATGACCGGATCAAAATAAGTTCGGTTCAGTTTCTCGGTTCGGGTCGGTCCGCGGTCCGTTATGCTCACCCCTATTTCAATGTGGGAGATTGGCATGGTGAAATTTATTAAAAAGGTAAATAACTAAACAATAAAATAAACGTGAGTTGTGATCAATAAGGAACATGTTAGCTGAGTTACTTCTCCTATGTCTACCTGATTCTTTTAGAAGTGTTATAGACTAACTAATACATGCGTCTGGTTATTCTATTGCAAACTAGGCCAGATGGCCATGGTTACCTAGTCCTATGAATATCAACCCTTAACCACATGTTTACGTTGCTAATAAGTCATAATCATGCATTAGAAATTTCAACTATCATATACGATTTATCTTGGCAAACCTAATGGTTATAGTACTTACCTAATCTCATGTGAATGGTCATCTATATGAGATTAAACGCTAATTTACATGTTTTAGTTATATTTCGTTTAAACCTAGGGTTTGGTCCACCTCTAGTTCTAATGACAACGCTGGTGAAGATCATTGTTATCTCTAACCCTAACCACTATGATAGATACATAATCAACAGAATGGTCATCTAATCAATTATAATCTTGCAATATACTAGGATTAATAAATAAGCAAACAAACGGATCTAACGATAACCGCATAAAATATCTAATGAAAGCTTCATCAATTCTAAGTAAACAAAATCATAATAAACATATAGTCATAACTCAGCTAAAACCAAAGGGTATTAGCTCATAATCTCAGGTAAGATAAACAAAGTAGTACCAAACGGTAAACAAATGGATATCATAGTGAAACCGATACGCAAACCGAACGATCAAACTAAGTATGCTGAAAGGAGATGTTCTTCAATGGTGGAATGGCCTTCAATGGTGGTCTTTTGCTCTGAAAATCGCCTCTAAGTCGTCTGGGATATTCAAAGTTTCAGTCCTAGGTCGTTTTAGGGCATATATTCATAACATGCTAATATCGACCCCAATACGGCATATCCTTTTATTCAGATCCATCGTATCCAATAAATAAAGTGTCCTCCAAGTCACTAAAATAATATAAGTCAACATTTGACTAACGCCCGATATGGGGTATCCCTTTACTTGGATAAGTTGTATTCAACTAAATATGCATATGGTTAGGTCTTCGAATTGGATTCCATACAACGCATGACATAAAATTGGATACGTCGTGTCCTTCTGAACATGATTTTTCTTAATTTCTTCTAAGTGTGGCACACGACGTATCCCCATATATGTGGATACGTTGTATCTGTCTTTTGATAAAATATTTTCTTCGTTTTAGCTCTAATTCTTGCCACTTTCTATGTCGTTTCTCCATTTGTTCCATATTAGAGATAAGAAATAATAATGATTAACAATTCTCGAGTTAAAACATACTAAATGAACAATATAAACGGGATAAATGATACACACAATATGTACTTATTTGTTCACATTAGGTATGATTTGTTCACATTCTACCTATCTCATACCTCGCTCAGACGAGATTAGATATCATTGATGTTGTTATCATTTGGGGTGGGGTACCACAACTAAGTGTTGCCAACCTCAAGTGGCCATGCATACATTAGGTGGAGACGTTTCGCGATTTGCATCATGTCTTGTTATAACCTTTAATTGAATATCATACTGTTTTTTTCTTTTAGTTTTTGAACTTGATGACGATTTAGAATTTGACCTTAATGGTGGCGTCATTTCGAAAGAAAAAACTATGTATATTAAAGGATAAATGTGCAAACGGTTGAATGCATTTCTAGGCTAATGCTAAAAAATAGCTCGTGAATTTTTGATACATTGTTGCTCATCTTTTCTTGGTTGTAATGCTAGATGTAAAAAGTCTTTTTCCCATGGGAATAGTAGGCTTCAAACACCCTAAAACTTAATTTCTTGTAAACTCTAGCACCTTCCCCACGTCCTTCTCCTTGCTAGTTTCTTCTATAAAATTTGCCGTTAAAAAAAAAAAAAAAACACAAGTGTTGCCAACCTCAAGTTGCCATCATACATTTAGGTATACGTGTCGCGATTTGCACATTTTCTTACAGGTAATTGTTGTTTTTTCTTTTACCTTTTCATAGTTTTAACTATTAACCTTTAAGTTTTAATTCAGATAGCTTAATTGTAGTGATACTAGTGATGTACTTTCTTTTGAGACGTTTATTCGCATGTTATGTAATTTTATTCCGCTAAATCGTGAATGTGACGATTGAAACTTGACTTTTTTTGTTTTACTTTTACTTTGGTATTTTAAATTTGAACTTTAACATTTTCAAGAGGATGTTATATAAATTTATATTTGATGATGAGTGGAAATAAAAATAGTTTGACTCGTTTATCCGTTGCTTACAGAACATGATAAATTGGTAGGATCTTACGATCTCGATCCGATCTTACGATCTCGATCTTGCAAAGACAAAAACGATCCCAAGTGGGATCGCGATCTTGACAGCCTTGGTTTCAAGTTAATTAATACTCTCCCGTTCTATTTTTATTGTTCATGTTTTCTTTTTTAAATGTCTTAATTTAATTGTTCACTACTAAAAATAGGTAAGTAAGTTTGTTCAAGTTTACTATATTAACCTTATTTGAAATTATTATTACACACTTTAAAGAACACTTTAATTAATTAGCTAAGGGTAAAACTGTTATTTTGTCAAAAAGTAATAAAGTGAAAACAGTAATAAATGAACTTATGGTTTAATTTTCCCCCTTATGGCGATTTTCCAAACCCTTACATCTTTGATCGTTGATCATTTTTCCTGTTTGATCACCAATCACTGAATAACACCTGATTATTGAGATTAATCTCTGATTTGCATCCTTTAATCTTTCGGTATTGGGTTCGACGTGTCATTAGGTTAGGGTTATGATTTCGATCGGTAACCTTTACCCTGTTTGATCACCATTTACTTAATATCGCTCGATTAGGGTGATTCAACTTTGTTTATTGATCTCTAATCTTCTTTTATTTGGTTCGACGTGTTTCATTAGGATTAGGGTTTGTCTTCTTTTTTATTTTTCTTTTGTCGTTTCGTCTTCTTGGTTCTGTGTTCGTTATAGGTGATAGTAGATCGTTTAAGTCTAAGGAGGATCTTACCATGAAGATCTCTAATTCGGTTTTTGTTACGAACTTCCCTAATCACTTCTCTGCTCAAGATCTTTGGAAGGTTTGTAATGCATATGGTAAGGTAATTGATGTCTACATTCCCCTAAAAAAATCCAAAGCTGGGAAAAAATTTGCTTTTGTTCGTTTTATAAAGGTGGACAATTTGGATCGTCTCATTGGTAATCTTTGCACTATTTGGATTGGTCGGTTTCACTTACATGCTAATCCAGTCAGATTCCAAAGGGAATCTAAAGTTTCTACGGCTCAGCAATCAAAGGGTAAGGAGGGTTTCTCTAATAGTTCTTTTGCCTCGGTATTGAAAACTGGCTCTCAAAACCCTAAGATGGCTTTTGATCCCTCTTCTGCTATTGTCCTTGATGACTCTTGTTTTTTGGACAAAGATATGTCGTGTTCTCTAATGGGGAAAATAAAGGATATCAACACTCTATCAAACATTTATGCTCTTCTTGCCAATGAAGGTTTCGATAAGGTTAATCTCACGTATTTAGGTGGATTCTGGGTTTTGATTGATACGGGTTCCACTACTTCTAAAGAGAAAATGTGCAAGCATGTGGGGGTGGCGTCCTGGTTTCATGAACTTCTTCATACAAATGACTCTTTTGTCAGTGAAGATAGACTGGTATGGGTCTCTGTTGAAGGCCTGCCTATCAAAACGTGGACTCATAAGACGTTTTACAAAATTTTCTCACCATGGGGGTTCCCTTTCAGAAGTGGAAGATGAAGAGGATTCCTCATTGCCATATAAGAAGCTGTGTGTGTAGGTTCCCAATTCACACAAACATGTATAGATCTAGAGAGATCTAGAGAGAGAAAGTTAGAGAGAGAGAATGGTTGAGAGAAACTAAGGAAAACACACTAAAGAGTGTGTGTAAAATGAATAGATGCTTACCTCTTCCAAAGTTGGAAGAGGTATTTATAGTTCTTACAAAACACCGGGTATTAGTACACGGTTCAATACCGAAAGTCGTACGTTTAACTATTAAACTACGAGCTATAATGAACAGTAAAATACACGGGGTGACCGAGTCTTTTTCTAATATCTAACAATCTCCCCCTAAGGGAGGTCACCCCTGAAAATACTAAACTTAAGCTCTTCAATCTTCAGATTGATCTTATGTATAGCTCGTAGACGTTTGATTTCATTGATCTGTATCTTGTGAATCTGAAGTAGTGAACTTTAGACTTTTAGGCTTTAGCTTGACTTGTATGTGATCTTTGAGCTTCTTTGAGATCATCATCCAATCATAATCTCTAATCATCATCATGTGATCTTTTGCCGTCTTGTGAACTTGTGTCATTCTGAATGATATGCTCACACTTTTCTTGATCTTGAAAGCTTGAATATTCAGAGTTACGGAAGCTTTAAAAACAGATACTTGAGCTTTCATGATATCTTCGAATGTGTCATTTGAGTATGAGCACGCGGTTATGAACTTGATTATGCTAGAACAGGGTATCTCCATTTCCATCTTTAAATGATCCTGTAATAAAACAGTTAGCAATAATAGGAAATTGATTTGTAAAAACAATCGATGCGATAGTTTGCAAAAGAGTTTTGTAACACATCAAGTTTTATTGTTTTCCAAGTCCAATATCTGTAATTCGTATACTGGCAACAAGTTTGATTCATGTAGATCGCACGTTGTTATTTTCAGTTTTCACATAGTTTGATCCATTAAGATCTCACAAGTCACCTTCCATGCAAGCTTGTTTGAAACGTTGGCACAAGCTAGGATTTCCATTCTTCACTGTGATATTTACGTTCACTCGGATGTTCTAGCAAAATCAAGGATAATGCGTAGGACTCTTATGATAAAACTTGTAATACACAGTGTGTGAATACAAGACATTAGAATTGTCCTTACGAGATTAATTGATGACTCTTGGTTGTAAATCAAAAGTCGCGTTTTGATCTTTAGTGATCGGAGGTGGAGCTGACATGCCCACCTTTTCATACGACTTACTGGAGTGAGTGAGTAAGTAGATTACATGTTTAGGTCTCTGTGAGAAAGGCACAAAAATCTTTTGAGTGATTTGAGTGGATTGGGAGGGTTGTGGATTACATCAACTGGGTCTATGATGTCATTCAATGTCAGCAATCATCTTAGTGATTTGAAGATATGTATTGACCGGTTTTTGCCCTAAGCTGTATGAAGGGCGTATTTCTTTACACCTTTATTCGTATAAGTTCTTTTTCATATCTTCAACCTTTCTCGGCTTACGAATTCTCATGACTAGAACTTGTTGGGTTTATTCCAGTACTAGTTCCATCTCAGTCGGCACTTTCCCTTTTCCTCACATTTACCTTTTTTGTCTATACCTAAGGACTTTACACTAACTAGGGATAGAACTTAGGTAGATTCCTTGTTCTGGCAGCTCATGGGATACGACGTACCTAACCATCCATCCTTATAACTTATCGATAAAGTAAATACTATGGTCTTCTTTTGGTTACAGTTCACCTTGCCATAAAATCACTGTTGATAAACTCAATCATGGAACTGTGATATAACTATCCATAATGTTAGAGTACAGATTGTTTTTTGCTTTGTAGAAACGTCCCCCTCCTATGTGTATCGTATTCAAAAATGTTTAGCATGTTGGTGGAGATACACTTGAGTAATATGATCAATTACATATTTTAATACATTTATCCCCTTATCAAAAAACTTTCAAATCATTTGACATTTTGGTTATCAAATTGATTTAAAATATGTTAGAAAAATTGGGAGAAAAGTGTGCCAATTATTTACACGCCTGTGGACAGATTAATGTTCCCCTTCATCGTTGAGGGAAAATATTAAGATTAGTACTGAGTTAAGTAATTTGTAGATTTTGAATTTACTAAGAAATTATTGAAAATTCGTACTCAAGCACTATTTATATTGGCCTATATTTTAAATCTACACTCCACATTTACATTTCCAACGATTATGTCTGAGACAGGACCTGAATATGTTAAACAAAAATGGACATAGTCATTTTGTCCATGTTAGCATTCAACAATCTGTAGTTCCATCTCGATACTCTCTTTTGGAAGTTGTCTTAGCTTCCCCTGAATCAACAATCCTTTCTTGAGGTAGATTCAAAGCTCTCTGCAATTCGCATTAGAAGACTTGAAGTCTGGACGCCCAGATCTTGAAGTACGCAATTAATTTGAACTGCAAACCAAAGTCATTAAGTCCCGGATGTCTAAATTTCTGCTTAACATGATAGTGATGCTATAAATTGAAACACCAAAGTAACTAGTCCGGATCTCTCAATTATTCCTCTCAGTAGAGAATGATCACACTAATGATAACTTAAGTCCCTAAATGTACACATTTTCTTTTTATCGAATACTGACTAATAGCGGAATTATATATTATCATACAATATGTTAACCCTTTGATCAAATATTTCTACTCCTTTAAAAACACGCTTGGTGATTGACTGTTAAAGGAAGCATTAATTGAATCAGTAACCAATCTTCTCACGCTCTAATCAATCTTCTGTCAACACATTTCCCTGGTATCTCAACTGATGCATACCATAAATGACAAGATATCTCTTCTCCTATGTGGTTGGAATAGCGCACCGGAAAGTAACACGATAAAACACTGATTTTCTCTGCGGTTAAGACATTTGTCTTCCCGGAATGGCCTACAATTAAATAAGGCTATGGATTCTATCACGTGTAGTTGTTGTACCTTTTAGTGTATTTACTCCTTCCCCTTGATGTTTTTGATACCTCAGAATCAGAAAAAATCTTATATGCACACATGCTTGAGATCGTGTTCGCAGAATTAATAAACTTAAATCTATCCCGTGAGAATCAGTTTCAAGGCTTTTTAAACTACGAAAGAATTTCCAAACATTCCTAAGATTTTGTACTAACTATGACGTGTTGGCAATATTAGTCGTATGTAGTTTAAAGCCTGAATTCACTAAGTCTTCAATTGCAAATAAGTCCCTAAAGTTTGAAGCAAATGACATCTAAGGCACATGTAGTTAATATGAATTAACTCCTTTTAAATTGTTATCTGTCATTATCAAAAACTTCAACTGTTTAATCCTTGACTTATTTTGAAAGACCGTTTACAAGATTATTTGGCACTTTCTCCCCCTCAAATAATGACCCATTTTCTATTTAAAGAGCTGTAGTCATTGTTTAAGTATGTAAACCCCCGTATTTAAGGTCACTACTATTTCTAATCTCATAATTAATTTATAAATTTTAAACAAGTTACTTTATTTACATTTAGAAATTTTATTGAAATCGTCGTTTTAATTAATTACGAGCTATGCTTAAAACAATTATTCGTCTCGAACCTAGTAAATTTAAACTTTTAGAAAAAGTATTCCTGTTTAATGTAATATTATTTTTTTCATATTCGTTTTTTACCTCGTGGTTTCGCCTTAACTCTGTTTTATTTTACCGTGATACCGTTAGCCTCCAAACTACCTACTATCTTAAATTTACTACCTTAAACAATCAAAGTTTATAAAATTAAACTCAAAACTCATCACCACCCACTTCTATTTGAGGCGTGGCAATTGGAGAAGCAAAGGGCAAGATCACTTGTCTTGCGCTTAAAACATTACCATTTTGCATGTACCACTTTACCAAAAACCATTTACTCTTCATTCTCCCTAGGTTTCCAAAAATTTCACACCACTTCTTTCATCCTGGTTCTTGCGTCCCACACCAAGCGCAAACCCTCAATTCGTACCAAAATTCCTCTTAAAATCTCTTGTTATATTTACACCATTGCTTCCTCCCATTCAAAGTCCCTTGTTATACATAAACCTATCATTTGTAGGCTTTGGAGCTGAGTTAGAAGAATAATATGAAGATGGTCATGCATGTCAAGGAAATGATGTCCTAGTAAAGCTTGGTGGCTAGGAAAACTTGTTGTTAATAACTATTTTGGGTGATCATTATAGTGAGCCATCTTTCTACCTTTTCCTAAATTTTCTTATGAGACTATTTTGATATTATTACTTGCTATAAAAATATACATTGATGAGTATGGGATATGTTTAGGATATGTGTTGTGGCTTTGCATAAGAGTTGATTGTGTTTAAATGAGTTAGAAATAGGTTTGGTTGGATTTTATAGAGGTTGTTTTGAAACAGTAGCAAAACGTGTTGTTTTCTCAAAATGTTTGGCTTAGGGTCTGTAAATTAAAGTTATGGATGGATAGATATATGTCTTGGCATGATGTGATAGTTGGATGGTCAACCAATTATTATTATTGAGTGAGATATGGTCAAAATACTAAAATGGGTCAGTTCTGGACTTTGGTTTAGAAAACGTGATTAAAACACCAAGTTAATGAGTTAACTGTTTGGGTTTTTAAAAGCATGGTCAATATATACAATCATAGGACAACTTTATCACTTGGCCTCACATCCATTGCTATCCTAGATTAGGAGTTATGATTAAAATGGCAAAAGTAAGAAATTCAGTCAACTTTCTGTTTTGACTTAGGGTTAGTAAAAATCTATTTCCCATGGATTGGTAAATGATATGAGTGATTGGCTTAATGTTTTGAAAACTAGACTTCAAGGGCTTTCCAGGGGTGAAAACCTTGAGGTTATACCATTTATAGGTTGGTAGATAAGGTTCCCTAAACATGAGCTAATTCCAGAATTGCGACTTTTACGTCTTGACTAAAAATGGCAAATGTGTAGATAATCATACCTAAAATTGGAATTAGATTGGCGAAATTTGGTAGATGTTTATTACATTATTAAGAACAGGGTCATATGTCAATTGGAGTCAAAATACTTTAGTTATCAAGGATCCATGTTGCGGCATATCTTAGGAACATATCCTATATTCATCACCTTTTCTTAGTTTTATTTTAACTTGTTTATTATACTAAGACGGGTCACGTAGTTTAGGTGGTGCGTAGGATTCTATCTTGTTCAAGATCTTATTTATACTTTGATCTCTTTTAATATCTCGGTGAGTTCATAGCCTGCCTTCTCTTTATACATGTTTTCTTTAAACCCCGCGAGGGAGATACAGTAGTTTTATAAATTGAACACAGTGATTTATGGTTGCTGGACCCGATTGTGAAATAATGCATAAGTACCTATTGCGGAAAGGCCCTTAATTTCATGCACTGTTACTTGCCTATTGATGGGTGAGCGCTAGTACATGTAAATAGATCTATTTGGGCCGTGAATGCCTGTTGGGTTGTGACATCTTTGGCGCGGATCTCCCCTAAGGAATTTTGTATTGAGAATTTTTTTAGGTATATTGCAATATTACCTAGTTGTGGGGGCAGGTGCTTAACATATTTATCATATGTTGGTTTAAGGTTTTGGTTGCCATGAAGTTAATGCATTAGATGATAAAACTTGTTTTGATCACAAGGGTTTTCGATGTTAAAATACTTGTGTTTACTTTGTATTTACAAAAATCTATTGGATTCACTCTACGTGTTCGTTGATCTTTTTAGCTTGTTTTATTCAGGTAATCAAGGTTGATGGGCTATGGAGTGGCAGACGGAGTTAGCGTGAAATGTTTTGATTAAAACTTGTTTTGGTTCCATTCATCAAAAACACTTTGTGTTATGATTTTAAAACTTTGTTATGATGTTGTATGGTGACGATCTTGTGGACTAGTTTTCGACTCTGATCTTTCATGAATGGGACAATGTTATGTTTTAAACGTCTCTTTTGAGTCGTTCTTTATATTCTTATGTTGTTGTGCTATGACTTAACACCCAAACTGTTGGTTCCGCTGCGATGTAAATTTGGGGGTGTTAAAGATTGGTATCAAGAGCTTAAGGTTATAGAGAACTAGGTCGTTTTTCAAAAACCTAAACTATAACTTTTTCTCCGCACGCTAAGACTCCTCGTGGCCCTCGTCCAAGTCAAGCTTATGATTCTTATTTAAGTACTTATGCACATTTCGGGTGCATTGCTATTAAAATATTTATATGATAAATATTATGATATGTTAAGATATATATCGATTATCATGCTTATTCGAAAAGCATTGGAAAACTATTTGCTTTAATTACATAAAAATGTAATTCATATACATAACAAATATTATCATTCATATTTGGTTTATTATCGATCATCACGTTCATTCATGGAGCATCGTCATGCATTTGCATATTTGCATAAGTTTTATATTATATAATATTTTTATATAGGGACTTACGGAAAGATTTTGCAGTGATTTAAGATTATCATGGCAAATTCTACTCCTTATCATGTTTGCGGATCTTCCCGAAGATATGGAAGAGCAACCTGAGCTCGCGCCCGAGCCCGACCATTTAAATATGTTTGCACCTCACCAAATTCCTCAACCAGATGGTAACATGAACGGATGGATACTCGAAGATGATGAAGAAGAAGAAGAAGAGGAAGAAGATCCAGAGATGGAGGAAGAAATAGAGGAAGAAAATAATGATGATGATGATGCTGAGGTCATCAACCCCTTTATGAGGAGGCTGATCCCCTCAACCTACCACCACCAGATTCAGGACACGAGGTCGAGGATACGGCAGTTGCTCCTACTCTTGATGATCATGAGCAGGAGGATGATGCTGCTACTGTTGGTACCATCACTAGGGTACCATACTCAAACGATGTGCGCCATTCTCGGGTAGTTATGTGGGTATGGACCTTCTCGAGGGTTTTTGCTCTGGTTCTACAGCAAGAGAGGTTAACACTTACATCGCCAAGTCATGGGCTTAGTCAAACAGATGTTTGACGGGGGCTAACATGATACTCGACTGGAACGGCTCAGTGTGAATGGACAAGTATTTGCCAATTCGACAGTGATTTAAGAGGTCAAATTAAGGGTCAACATGCACTCAGGAGGAATGTGTGTACGTTGGATGATCAAGTTCGAGAGTTAGTGAAGGGAGACGAGAAGAAATAAGAAATTGGAGAGTGATGTTAGTGTTCTACTAAAGGGATTTTGATGGCTTGTTCATGGCACCACCATAATCTGAGACAGTGGTTTTGAGGTGCAGTGGCACTCTACACCGTTTTGGGCCATTACGTGTTTGGAAAGACCCATATGTTCGGCCCTACTATTTCAGTGACTCCTGTTGATCGTTTTTGACTCTGATGATCCTTTCCCGTCCTACTCGTCGTCCTCGGACTTGATGTTCCCTATGTATGGTTAGGGAATGTTGCCTCTAGAGATGAGGAAGATGATGTGCTGCTACAAGTGACCCAAGCATCCTATGACCTGGATCCCCACTTTATCATCTGAAGTGTAGGGATCATTATAGTCTCTTTATTTTGTATCACTAACGGGCCATGTCGGTGTATAGACTTTAAGGACTTATGTTGGTAATGACTATTGTCATACTTTTGGTAAAAATCCATGAACCTTGGTACTACTGTTGTGATGGACGAAGAATTACTATCTTTGATTATCTATATGATGTGTTGTGATTTCTTTTGGGCTTTGATTGTTATACATGTGTGATTATTCTGTTTGCTTTGGAATTGATTCTTATACTATGTTATAGTTATACATTGTTTGAAGATCATTGAGGCCAATTGAGTTTTCTTCATGATATGACAGAATCATGCCGCCAAGAATGATGACCCAAGCCGCCATTGAGAAGCTTGTTTCTGATAGGGTTGCTGCAGCACTTGCTCAAGATCGTGCTACAAGAGAAAACACTAATGGAGCCGGCGAACCCGGCGTTTTAATAGCGGGGAAATGCTCAGGTCAAGGTGTGGGCACCACTTGTGGGTATGTAATACTCAAGTTTATGAAATGTAACCCCATAGTTTCCACGGCAACGAAGGTTCTGTTGAGTTATGCCGTTGGTTTGAGAAAACGGAAAGTGTTTTCAGCATCAGCGAATGTGCAGAGAGAAACAAGGTAATAAAGTTTCTGCCGCAAGCTCACTTAAGGGTCGAGCCCTGACATGTGAACTCTCAAGTCGCCCACTTTGGGGCTTGAGTGGTTAATGCAAAGTCTTGGAAATGATATGAAAAATTAATGCTTGAGAGAGGAATTTTTTGAGGAAGTGCAGCGAATGGAGCACGAACTGTGGAATTTGAAGGTTAAGGAGTTTGACATAACTGCTTATACTAAGCGCTTTCATGAGCTGGTTTATGTCCGGAAATGGTCCCGAGTGAACGCAAGAAAATCGAAGCTTATATCCGGGGATTAACTGACAACATAAAGGGTACAGTTATTGGATCCAAACCCACTAGCCTGAATGAAGCTGTGCGGATGGCACATGCCTTGATGGAACAAAAGGCTCAAGCTCGAATAGAAAGGATTGCCGAGGGCAATAAAAGGAAATGGGAAAGCTCACAAGGTGGTAACAACGGTAACAACAGAAACAACAATAGGGACAACACCCGCCATAACCAGCAGAACAATCAAAGGCAGGGGAATGCGCGAGCAATGACCACCGCCCCTACTGAGCAAGGTGGGTATGCTGGAAACAAACCGCTCTGTAATCGTTGTGGAAAGCATCACTTTGGGTATTGCAAGGTAGTATGTAGCAATTGTGGAAAGCCAGGCCACATGGCAAGAGATTGTAAGGGCAAGGCTATAGCTACGGGTGCTAATGCGAGACAAACCGTGACGTGTTATGATTGTGGAGAAAAGGGACACACAAGGAACTATTGTCCGAAGAAAAGGGATCCACAAGGTGAGGAAGCTCGAGGTCGGGCATACATGATTAGAGATGCTGAGAAACAACAAGGACCTAATGTGGTTACGTGTACGTTTCTACTCAACAATCGTTATGCAACTGTATTATTTGACTCAGGATCTGACAAAAGCTTCGTGAACACTAGTTTTAGTCACTTGATAGACATTAATCCAGTTAGACTAGACACTAGCTATGAAGTGGAATTGGCCGATGGAAGGGTCGCTAGTACTAATACTGTCCTAAGAGGATGTACCCTGAACTTATTAAACCACTTATTTAAAATTGACCTTATGCCCATTGAGCTGGGAACTTTTGACGTAGTTATTGGGATGGATTGGTTAGTTGATCAAGACGCCGTTATTGTATGTGGCAAGAAAGTAGTGCATATACCCGTCAAGAACAAGACGCTGATAGTTGAGGGCGACCGTAGTACGTCCCGATTGAAGATAATATCCTGCATTAAGGCCAGTAAATACATCGAAAGAGGACATCAGTTGTTCGTGGCACATGTAACCGAGAAGGAACCAAAGGAGAAACGTTTGGAAGATGTACCGGTGATTCGAGATTTCCCCGAGGTGTTTCCTGACGACTTACCGGGACTCCCACCACCTCGGCAAGTGGAATTTAAAATTGAACTTGTACCGGGTGCTGCACCTGTTGCACGAGCCCCGTACCGATTGGCACCATCCGAGCTGAAGGAATTGGCGGACCAATTGCAAGAGTTATCAGAAAAAGGGTTTATTCGCCCGAGCTCGTCACCATGGGGAGCTCCAGTGTTGTTCGTTAAGAAGAAGGACGGATCATTCCGTATGTGCATCGATTATCGCGAGCTAAATAAGTTGACAGTCAAGAATCGGTATCCACTTCCGAGGATTGACGACCTGTTCGATCAACTTCAAGGTTCCAGCGTGTACTCAAAGATCGATCTGCGGTCTGGTTATCACCAACTCCGAATTAGAGAAGAAGACATTCCTATTACTGCTTTTCGGACTAGGTACGGTCACTATGAATTTCAAGTAATGCCGTTTGGTCTAACCAACGCTCCTGCGGTATTCATGGATCTAATGAATCGAGTGTGCAAGCCATACCTCGATAAATTTGTGATCGTATTCATTGATGACATACTTATCTACTCCAAGAATAAAGAAGAGCACGAAAAACATCTGAAGATCATTTTAGAGTTACTCAAGAATGAGCAATTGTACGCCAAATTCTCGAAGTGCGATTTCTGGCTTGAGTCGGTGCAATTTCTCGGTCACGTGATCAACAATAAAGGTGTTCACGTGGATCCTGCGAAGGTTGAGGCTATCCGAAATTGGTCTGCACCGACAACACCGAAAGAAGTCAGACAATTTTTGGGTTTAGCCGGATATTACCGAAGATTCATTACTAAGGTGTTTCCTGATGATTTTCCAGGACTCCCAACACCTCGACAAGTTGAATTTAGAATTGAACTTGTGCCCGGAGCCGCACATGTCGCCCATGCACCATACTGTTTGGCACCGTCTGAATTGATAGCTTTGCCCTAGTGGAAACTAGAGAACTTCGTTGTATATTGTGATGCGTCGCACAAGGGTTATGGAGCTGTTCTGATGCAGAGGGAAAAGGTGATTGCGTATGCCTCTCGACAACTGAAGAAGCATGAGGAAAACTACACGACCCATGATTTAGAACTGGGTGCTGTAGTGTTTGCACTTAAACTCTGGAGGCATTATTTGTATGGTACTAAGTGTACTGTTGTACACAGATCATAAGAGTCTACAGTACATTCTGGATCAAAAGGAACTCAACATGAGACAGCGGCGATGGATTAAACTTTTGAGTGACTTGATTTGAAATCGGTTTACCAATCCTGTAGGACAAACGTAGTGGCCGACGCCCTGTGTCGAAAGGACGGAGAACCCAATAAGGGTTAGATCTTTGTTAAAGACGGAAAACACCAATGTACTCGAGAGAGATACTAATGCTCAGTACTGAGGCGAGAAAGAGGAATACATGAAAGGCTGAAAAATCTTGGTGGCTGCATCAAAGAGATATTTGAGACCTGTTCTGATGGAATCCAATGCTTTGAAGGGCGAATTTGGTTACCGTTATTTGGGGGATTACGGGATTTGATCATGCATGAATCGCACAAATCTAAATATTCCATTCACCCGGGGTCAGACAAGATGTACAAGACTCCTAAAAGATTGCTCTTTTGGTGGACGAACATGGAAAGCTGGAGTTCGCCACCTATGTCAGTAGAGTCTGACCTGTTCCAAGGTAAAGGATGTGCACAAAAGCATCAGGTTATCCATCAAAACTTAAAATCCATAGTGGGAAGTGGGAGAAATAACCATGGATTTTCGTCTTAGGACTTCCAAGAACGCCAGTGTTTATGATCCATACGGGTTATTGTTGACTATTAACCAAATCTGCTCATTTCTTTCTGATGTAAGAAGACTGACAACACCAGAAAAACTCGCCAATTATACTTAAAAGAACATTGTATGTAAGCATGGCCATACCTACGTCACTTATCTCTGATAGTGACAGCTTGTTTTACATCAAGATTTTAGAAAATCACATGCAAGAAGCGGATGGGAACCACAACTAGATATGAGACCGCTTAACCACCCAGAGACACGTGGTCAAACGAGAGAAATATTCAGAAGTTGGAGGGAACATGTGCGTGCATTGCGTAATTGGTTTTTGTAATAGCTGAGGTCGGACACTTACCATTGGTCGAATTCTCCTACATAACAGATTATCTGCGAGCACATCAAGGCTCGCGCTATTTGAAGCTTTAATATGGGCGAATAGTGTTAGATCGCCAGTTGCTGGAGTGAGTTGAAGATAAGCCAACTCACTGGCCCGAATTGGTACGTGAGACAAAGATAGGATTGTTCAAATCATTAATCGGTTGCTAACTGCCAGAGGGCCATCAGGCAATTTATGCGGATGTTAGACGCAATCCGATGGATTTCAAGTGGGTGATTGGTCATGTAAGGTATCTCCTTGGAAGGGCGTAATTCGCTTAGGGAACGTGGTAAGTTGAGTCCACGGTACATTGGGCCATTCAAGATCATAGAAAGAATTGGTCCCGTGGCATACAAGCTAGAGCTTCCTGATAAACTCTGTGGAATTCATAGCACCTTCCATGTTTCGAATCTCAAGAAATGCCTGGCGGATGAAAACTTGGTTATCCCACTTGAAGAGATCCAACTCGACGACAAATTGCACTTTATTAAAGAACCAGTAGAAATCATGGACCGCGAAGTGAAGCAGCTCAAGCAAAGTCGAATTCCCATTGTCAAGTTCGATGGAATTCAAGGCGAGGTCTGGAATATACTTGGGAACGAGAAGATTTCTTCAAAAGAAATTACCCTCATCTTTTCTCGAGTAATCAGAAGACAAGAAAGAGGAATCGAGCACCGGGACGGCGCTCCCGTAAGGAGGGGAGGATGTAACATTCCGTATTTAAGGTCACTATTTATCCCGAGCTTTATTTCTATTTTTATTTTTGTGCAAAGTCATTAATTTTACGTTTACCCGATTTGGTAAAAATTTCCCGTGCTTGGCTTTAAGTGAGCCGTATTTAGGAATCTATTCCATCTTCGTGCCTTAAGTGGTTTAATATTCTCATAATACTCCCCGATGATCATAATTTTTGTTCTTGTCATTTTCCATTGTGTTTCGCGTTTACGTAAATTTTAGCTAAACCTCGCGTTTTACCTAAACCTTACCTTTTATTTAACCAACCCATACATCACATTTTGATTAAATTATACACAATAAAAAAAATGATAAAACCCTCTTTATTTACCCCCTAGGCCGGCCACACCCTTGCACACACTCAACCCATTTACAACTTTCTATAAAAACACATCAATCTCTATCAATCCCATACATGCATATTAGCCATACCTTAAAATCCCTCCTCCTCTCTTGGCTTTGTGGCTACCCGATTTACCACCACCACCACCATCATCTTACAAAAAATTTCTTTCCTTTTAAATCACAACATCAAACTATGAGTTGCTTGCAAATTTGATAAATTTTCTTGTTGTTTTGAGAAGTTATTGATGTTTTAATGGAAGGTTTAATCAAGACACTAGGTTGGATTCTTGGTACTATTGTTATTTAGGGTGTATTCAACCCTTGTGAGTCAATATTTTGGGTGTTTGGATTGGTCTAACTCAGCCCTATCAAGTAAGGAAGTGTTTGTTGGTTTTGATTTTCTTGTCTTTATCATTTTCGAGTAAGGTTACTTCTTGATCTTTGGATTTTTCTTTTACTTTCAATCTTTGAAAATGGGATGTTTTATTCTGGGAAATTCATGTTTATTTGATGTATGGTTGTGTTATGAATCTTGGTATGATTGCATGTTGGATTGGTTAGAGTTAGGATTGATGTTTTGGATGGGTTTAGAGTAAATAATTGAGTCTGTTTAAAACAGACTCTTAGGCTAAATAACGTGTTATACAGAAATATTGTTGGCTTGGGCCTATGATTAAAATTATATGTATGGATATTATATGTCTTGGCATATAGGATAGTTGGATTCCCCAACCAACTCCTTGGATGAGGGATATGGTCAAAATAAGAAAATGGTCTAATCTGGACCTAATGATTAGGAAAAACAAGTTAAACTCTAGGTTTTTTGCAATAAAATGTTAGGGTTTTAACAGATTAGGTCAGTGGTATACAAGTTAAGGAATCAATATCATTTAGTCTCACCTTCATTGTTATAATGGTTTGGAATATGGCCTTTCCGTAAAGGGTAATTTTTTAGGAAATTTATGTTTTGGGTAAACAGGGTAAACAATCTTTTCATATAGTTATGAAAATTTGTAGATTATGAGTCTTACATTTTTGGAAATAGACACAAAGCATATTCAAGAGTGAAAGCCTCACATTTAGATCAGTTGTGAGCTAGGATATATGAGTAAATGAAGTACGAGTTAAAATCAGAAACTAACTTTTTACGTCTCAGTCTCAAAAATTTAAAAAAACGTATAGTACACTTTGATAAAAATAAAATTAAAAAGCCGAAACATTAGTAGGTGTTAATTTACTATAAGACCACATCACATGTCATTTGGGATTAAAAATGCATTTGGGGAGTTCTAGTGGTAATGCATGCTTATCTCGGAAACACATTTTGATCACTTGTTAATTTTTTACGTATTGTTTCCTTTCTACGTACAAAGTCGTGTCACATCTTTAGGAGGTGCTTAGGGAGTACTTCCCATGATTACGTTCGAGACTGTCTACTTCTGATCTAATTGTTCTCTCGGTAAGTTCATAGCCTCGCCTTTCTACTGATAAATGTTTATTAACCGCCGGGGAGATACATGCTAGTTTTATAAATTGAAACTCAAGTGATTTTTCGGTATGTGGTCCGATTGTGAAACTAATTGGCATAAGTACCTATTGCAAAAATGGCCCTAATTTCATGACACTGTGAATTCCTATGATGGGTGAGCGCATTTGTACATTATAGTAGAATCTATGGGGCCGTGGACTGCCATGTATGGGGTTGTGACATCCATGACGCGATTCACCCTAAAGGACATTTTGTATTGAGAATTTCTTTAGGTATATTGCAATACTACCTAGTTGTGGGGAAATTGATTACATATTTATAATATGTTGGTTAACGTTTCAGTGGCATGAGCTTAATGCATTAGTGATTATAACTTGTTTGATCCACAAGTTTGCGATGATTAAAAATACTTGTGTTCACTCTTTATTTCATATAAACTCTATGGACTTCACTTAAATTTTCGTTGGACTTTTTAGCATGTTTTTATCTCAAGTAATCAGGGTTGATGGCTTGGAGTGGCGAATGGAGTTTAGCGCGAAATGTTTTGATTAAACTTGTTTTGGTTCCATTCATTAAAAACACTTTGTGTTATGATTTTAAAACTTTTGTTATGATGTTGTTCGGTGACGATCTTGTGGACAAATTTTCGACTCTGATCTTACATGAATGGGACAATGTTATGTTTTAAACGTCTCTTTTGAGTCGTTCTTTTATATTATATGTTGTTGTGCTATGATCTTAACACCCACGAAACTGTTAGTTCCGACTGGTAATGAATTTGGGGGTGTTAAAGATGGTATCAGAGCTTAAGGTTCTAGAGAACACTATGTCGTTTTTCAAAAAACCTAAACTACTAACGTTTTTCCTTTTGCGCGCCTAAGTACTCCTCGTGGCCCTCATCAAGTCATGCTTTTGATTCCAATTTAAGTACTTAAGCACTATCGGGTGCATTGTTAGTAAAATATTATATGATAAATTATTATGATATATTAAGATATTATATCGATTATCTGCTATTCAAAAAGCATTGAAAAATTATTTGCTTTAATACAATGTAATTAATATAAATAGCAAATAATTTCATTATATTTGGTTTATTATAGATATCACGTTACGTTTATGGGAGCATCGTCTTGAACTTTGCATATTTGAATAAGTTACTTATTCATATAATATATTTATAGTGACTTTATGTAATTATTTTTGCGTGATTTACAAGATTATCATGGCAAACCTACCTCCTCCTAATCATGTTGGGATCTTCACTAGATGATCCGGAGAAGAAGAACCTGAGCTTCGCGCCCAAGCCGACCATTTACATTTAATTTTGCACTTTACCAAATAAAAAAAATCCTCACACAAGAACGGTAACATGAATGGATGATACTCGAAGATGAATGAAGAAGAAGAAGAGGAAGAAGATCCAGAGATGGAAGAAGAAATGGAGGAAGAAAATGATGATGATGATGATGCTGAGATCATCAACCATTATGAGGAGGCTGATCCCCTCAACCTACCACTACCAGATTCAGACACCGAGTCTGAGGATATGGCAGTTGCTCATACTCCTGATGATCATGAGCAGGAGTCTAAGGCTGATACTGTTGGTACCATCACTAGGGTACCATACTCTGTGCGCCCATTCTCGGGTATGTCTAAGTTGTGGTAGTGGACCTTCTCGGAAATTTTTTGCTCCTGCCCTACAGGACGGGATGTCACACTCTACATCGCCAGGTCAAGGGCTTATTAACAAATGTTTGACCAGGCTAACACTGAACACTCAAACCTGAAAAGGCTCAGTGTTATGGATAAATATTGGTTAGAATTCGACACTGATGTAAGAAGTGAAATTAAGGGTCAACATGCACTCAGGCGGAATGTGTATACGTTGGAAGATCAAGTTTAAGAGTTAGTGAAGGGAGACCGAGAAGAAAATAAGAAATTGAAGATGATGTTAGAATCTACTCAAAGGGATTTTGATCGCTTGTCATGGCACCACTATAATCTGAGACAGGGGTCCTTTGAGGTTTAGTGGCACCTACACTCGTTCAGACATTATCGTGAAAGACATTTGTGGCACTACTGCTCAGTGGCTTCTAGTCGATAGTGTGACCTGATGATCCTTCTCCCCGTCCTACTCGTCGTCCTCGACATGATGATCCCTATGTCATAGTTAGAGATGCTGCCACTAGAAATTAGGGCGATGATACTGCTACTACTAGTGACCCACAGCCGTCATAACCACCTGGATCCCCACATTATCATCTATAGTGTAGGATCATTGTAGTCTCTTTATTTTGCTATCACTAAACCAGGCATGTCGGTTTATAGACTTGGTACTTATGATTGTAATGACTTAGTCATGTTTTGGTAAAACAATGCAACCTTGTACTTCTTTGTGATGGACGACGAATTACTATTTGATTATCTTATGATGTGTTGTGATCTCTTTTGGGCTTGATTGTTTATACATGTGTGATTATTTTGTTTGCCTTGGAATTGATTGCTTATACATGTTATGGTTATACCATTGTATGAATACTCATTGAGTTTTCTTCATGATATGAAAGAAATCAGGCCGCCAAGAGCAATGACCCAAGCCGCCATTGAGAAGCTTGTCTCTGATAGGGTGGCTGCAACACTTGCACTAAGATTCATTGCTTCAAGGAGAAACACAAATGGAAGCGGCAGGACCCGGCGGTAATATCAGAGGGAAATGTTAAGAGGCCATGGTGGGCAAATCATGCTCGTGAATGTACATACTCAAGTTTCATGAAATGTAACCCCACTAGTTTCCACGGCAACGAAGGTGCTGTTGAGTTATGCCGTTAGTTCGAGAAAACAAAAAGTGTTTTTAGCATCAGTGAATGTGCAGAGAGAAACAAGGTAAAGTTTGCTGCGGCTACACTTCAGGGTCGAGCCCTGACATGGTGGAACTCTCAGGTCGCCACCCTGGGGCTTGAGGTGGTTAATTCAAAGTCTTGGAATGATATGAAAATAATGATGAGAGAAGAATTCTGTCCGACAGGAAAGATTCAAAAGAATGGAAGTTGAACTGTGGAACTGAGGTGAAGATTCCAATATATATGCTTACACCCAAGGGTTCTAGAATTTGGTCCTGCTATGCCCAAAAATGGTTCGAGCGAAAGAAGAAAGTGGAGGAATACTACGTGGCTTGCCTGAAAACATTAAAGGAGAACAACTTCTTCTTAAACTGTTGTTCTTAATGAGGCCGTCGAATGGCCTTAATTTACCCTTATGGTAGCAGACGTTACAACCCAAAGCTGAAAGAATACGAGAGCAACAGTTAAAGTGGGAGAGCAACAACAATCAGGGTGGTACATACCACAACAATCAGGTGGCAACAACAACAAAGACATGGGAATGCTAGGGCTCTGACCACTACTCAAAATGCGGGAGCAAACCAAACTGGGGTTGCTTCCAAATGTAACCGTTGTGGGATATGTCATTTTGATCAGTGCCCACCAAAGTGCAACAATTGTGGGAAAATGGGACACAAGGAAAAGGACTGCAGAAGCAGGAATGTGGCTTCTGGTACCAATGCTCGATCAGCTATAGTTTGTTATAAATGTGGTGAAAGAGGCCACAAGAGCAATGCATGCCCAAAGAGTTGATCGACAAGGTGGAAACGTGCGAGGTCAAGCGTATGTCGTCCGTGATGCCGAACACAACCAGGGCCCGAATGTCGTGACTGGTACGTTCTTATTGAATAATCGTTATGTTACAATACTGTTTGATTCGGGAGCGGATAAAAGTTTTGTGGATGTTAGATTTAGCCATTTACTAGATATTAAACCAGCCAAATTAAATACTAGTTACGAAGTCGAACTAGCCGACGGAAAAGTGGTATGCACCAACACTGTTCTGAAGGGTTGTACTTTGAATTTACTTGACCACTTATTTGACATTGATCTCATGCCAATAGAGTTGGGTACGTTCGATGTAATAATTGGAATGGATTGGTTGGTAGAACGCGATGCCGTCATCGTGTGTGGTAAAAAGGAGGTACATGTGCCCTACAAGAACAAGACGTTAGTTGTTAAGGGTGATAGTGGTGCTCCGATAAAGGTGATATCTGCATTCACAAGCAAACGAATAATACATAGAAAGGGAGATCCCAGTTGTTCTTAGGCTCAAGTGACAGAGAAAGAACCGTCAAAGAAACAGTTGCAAGACGTGCCAGTGATTCGTAACTTTCCTGAGGTGTTTCCTGATGATTTGCCAGGACTCCCACCACCTCGACAAGTTGAATTTAGAATTGAGCTTTGTCCAGAGGCCGCACCTGTCCAACGCGTGCACATACCGTTTTGACCACCGTTTGAATTGAAAAGAATTGTCGGACCCAATGAAGGAAACTACTAGAGAAATGGTTTATTCGACCGAGCTCTTCACCTTGGGAGAATCCTGTGTTGTTCGTTAAGAAGACGGAAGGATTCTCGTATGTGCATCGTTTATTGTCGCGAGCTAAAATTAGTTGACGTAAGAATCGGTGGTATCCACTCCCGAGGATTGACGACCTATTTGATCAACTTCAAGGTTCTAGCGTATACTCAAAGATCAATTTGTGGTCTGGTTATCACCAACTCCGAATTAGAGAAGAAGATATCCCCATTACAGCTTTTCAGACTAGGTACGGTCACTATGAATTTCAAGTAATGCCGTTTGGTCTAACCAACGCTCTTGCGGTATTCATGGATTTAATAAATCGAGTGTGCAAGCCATACCTCGATAAATTTATGATCGTATTCATTGATGACATACTTATCTACTCCAAGAATAAAGAAGAGCACGAAAAACATTTGAAGATCATTTTGGAGTTACTCAAGAAAGAGCAATTGTACGCTAAATTCTTGATGTGCGATTTCTGTCTTGAGTCGGTACAATTTCTCGGTCACGTGATCAACAATAAAGGTATTCACGTGGATCCTGTGATTACCAGCTATCTTGCCATTTTTATCATCGGCTGATGACACCACAGACAGTGATACATCAGATACACCACCATCACGTACCCACGGTACACCTTTCACTGAGATTATCTCTTCTACCCAGAGATCACCTGTCATACCTCATCGTCGAGTTATTATTCTAGCACCTGGACAACCTATTCCTCATGGTCGACCGTACCGCTATCATCTTAATAAGCCGGTACACATGATGATTGCGAGGAAGAAGGTTGGGTTGTTACATGTTCAGCAACTTGCTGTGAGACATTATGTCAATCATTCTTCTTCAGATTCATCATCAGATTTTCATTCGGATGCTTCATCTAATTCTTCTTCGAGATACTCATTGTCCGATCATTCTTCTCCTGATTTACCGAGTACTTCTGCGGGGCCATCTCGCAAGAGACGTAGGTCCCCTATGGCATCTATACCTGAATTACCACCTGTATCCGGAGCTTTATCTCCCGTCCGTGCTGATTTGATATCATCGCCTAAAAGGGTTAGGGATTTTGGTTATTCGGAAAATGTAGAGGTTGATCCTAGAGAGACTAGTTTGAGGGATAATATTATTGTCAAGGATAATGATGAGCCGTCTAGGTCTAGTGGGACTGATATAGAGGTGGATGATGATGTTAAGAGGAGTGATGGGATGGATATTAACCCCGTTGAGGCAGTTATCGAGGCGTGTTTTGATTTTGCTGATATTATAAGAACTAGTGAAGTTGATGTTAGGGTTGAGACTGTGACCGTTACTCGGGATGATGTTGAGATAGGTACGAGAGACTTGATTGTAGTTAGTGACGATGGAGATACACCTCCTGTGGTACCAGAGGTTATCCATGAGCCTGCTTAGGAGGGAGAAATAGGGGGTACGTATGAGACTTTGGGGAGCCTAGTGCAGAGGTTCCATGATCACTGTTAGCCCTAAAATATGGTAACTTATCTGGAATTACATTTATCATTTATAGTCGTGTCGGGTTAGTTTAGTTAGTAAAGCCCGGGACTATAAATACCCCCTCCATACTTCCATGGAGGGGTGAAGCTCACTTTTGTAAAAAGTGTGTGTGTGTGTTTTCTTCTCTTTTTCTCTCATCTCTCTCTCTTCTCTCTCTCTCTAAACTATAATCTTTCTTTATCTATTTTCTTAGTTCTTGATCCGTGTTGTGATTTATGAAGTGAAGCATTAAACGGGAACCCTAAAATATGGTGACTTATCTGGAATTACATTTATCATTTATAGTCGTGTCAGGTTAGTTTAGTTAGTAAAGCCCGGGACTATAAATACCCCCTCCATACTTCCATGGAGGGATGAAGCTCACTTTTGTAAAAAGTGTGTGTGTGTGTTTTCTTCCCTTTTCTCTCTATAACACACACATACTTCCCATCTCTTTCTTTTTTTTCTCTAATAAACATGGATCAACACCTTTTCCATTTTACCATACCTCCGGATTGTGTTATAAGGGTGAATGATGTTAACAATTGGTAT
>BQNB010080120.1:16772-30026 GCA_026074375.1 Tanacetum coccineum
AAAATGTGTGTATAAAAACGTGTATAAAAATGTGTGTATAAAAACGTGTATAAGTTTTAAAAATAAAAAACGTGTATAAGGTAATAAAAAATAAGTAGAAAATATAAAGGATCAACGATGCAATAATAAACGATCGTTAAAAATGTAACTGACAAACCTGTTAATTAACATTGTAAAAAAAAGATTGATACATTAAATTGAGAAAAAAAAAGACTAGTACTTTAATTGAAATTGAACCTAAGATGGGTATATTTTTATGCGATTTGCCCAACTTTTTATTAATGTCAAAGGCAAAAAAAATTACTTAAATTAAACTAGGTGAATTCGAGTTAAGTTGCGTACAGGCTCTAGCTCGAATTGGACACATTATTTTGTTTAGCTCGAGCTCGTCTTGATGGATAGCTCGGTAAAATTTCATGATAAAAGCTAAAAAAATAAAATGTGAATAATGTCCTCTTCTCTTTAAAAGAAGGAGCGTTTTCGCCAATGGTAGAGCTAGACAAGATTTTATGAGAGGGCCAACAGAGTAATTTGCGTTTTGTTGGAGGGCCAAATATCAAAAATTATTTTTTTACCTTATGAAAATGAATAAAACTAAGGGAAAACTTTCAAAAAGGTCTAAAATCAAAAGTTAATTGAATGCCTTTTTATTCCATCAAAAAGTTTTTTCTCAAAATACTCAGGGTAACTGAGCAACTTAAGAAGAAATTAAGTACAGAATTTATATAATAGGTTGCCCATAAGTATAATAGGTTGTTCATAATTAGTGACACATGTCAATTTTTTAAGTTGTTCAGATGCCCTGGACAATTTTGAAAAAAAACTTTTTTTGTGATAAAATGACACACCCTTTGAATTTTGGACGAATTTTCCCTAAAACTAAAAGTTCTCTTTTTGGTCTTCTCTTGACTCCGCCCTTGGTTTTCGCATAAAAAGATCACTTTCAAGTTTAAATTTACTCATTTGGATTTGAGTCCTATTTGATTTTCTTTTATAGATTTCCCTTAATTTAGAGCATCATATCAATCCTAACTTATCCCCATCTTTTTAGTGCCTAGACTTTCTCTTTGGTCGACCCCCGAACTTGTGGTCCGCTCATAGGAAATATGTTTATGGCTTCATGCTCTAAAAGCTTGAATTACTTTTAAGGAGTAAATTGCATAAATCGTCCTTAAAGTTTGGTCAAATTGCATGTTTCGTCTAAAACGTTACGAAAGTGCAAGGATCATCCCTGTGGGAAACCTTTGGTGCAAGGATCGTCTCTGTGAGGAGACCTTTGGGGAAACCTTTGATGCAAGTATCGTCCCTGCGGGGACGATACTTGCACCAAAGGTTTCCCACAAAATCATTCTCTTATTTACTGATCAAATTGCATGTTTCCCCGTCATCAAACGAAATACGAACATTGTGCTATTAGGATCAATGCCCTGTGGGGAAACCTTTGGACTGCATAGGAATCGTACCTATTATGTAGGAGACCTTTGGTGAGAATACCTCTGATACGCAACAGTTCTTCACTGCGGGGACGAACTACTTGCACCAAAGTTTCCCACATGGAGAATCACTTGAGATTTTCGTAACGTTTGCAGACAGACAACACAGCACATTTGACACAAACTTCTTAACAGATCGATTTAATGCTAAGAAAGAAAATTTGAAATATAAAATAAAAAAAAAATAAAAAAAATTTTTTTATATTTACTCACTTTTAAATATCGTATTCTGTTTGAGACGAAACATGCAATTTGACCAAACTTTAAGGACGATTTATGCAATTTACTCACTTTTAAATAAGTATTTATTTTACTTATTGTTTAGCATAGTAACCTCTAAAATATACATACAAATGTATATGTAACATGAAAATTAATTAACCTAGAAAAGTTCAATCAAAATTTGAGAATAGACCTTAAAATATACATTTTATATATATATACAAAATAATTAATATGGCTTGAAACTCGGGCATATCTCAATAGTTATTTCCATCTTATATCTTAAGCTCGAATCCACCCACACTCACACATACGTTTGCTGAAAGTTTCTTTGAAAGTAGTTTACCAACTTTTAGGTTTACTTGAAGATAGAGGTGGGATGTGTTTACATTCTATTTCTTTTTAGAGCATTGAGTGTAGTTGGTGTCATTGGCAAAAACGGTGTGATCTGAACATTTTTTCTATAATACCAGAATTATTCTCAACAACAAAAATACCTCATATTTTTTTTTCATTTCTTCAAATAAAATCACACATAAATACTATATACATTTATAACTTAATGATGCTCCAATATTTTAATGCTAAAATTAATAATTTTTTAATCCTAATTAGGCCTAATAACTAATGAGCCCACTAAGCGGCCTATTAACCCTTCCGGCACATTCTATGACTACAATTTAGCCCGTCTAAAATAAGCAAAAAAACCCGGCCCAACATTTAAATTTACAAAATAGACCTTCGAACTATGTATCAAGTTACGAAAACTACCCTCACTTTTACGCTATTTACAAATTCGACCCGATAAACTTGACCTGCCATAGCGAAGCGCGGGTGTCAATACTTGTTAATAAACTAAAATTAAAATTTCATTAATAAAAAACACATTAAAAAAATACATAAAACACAAATAGTACATAAAAACATGACGTGAAAATGAAAGTACATAAACTAAATTAGTTTTTTGAATAATATAAGGCCCGAATTCATTTTTTTCCTCCTCAATGATAGTCGCGTCAACCGGATCCATCCCGTTGGTGTTGATTGCTATGATCTACAAGTCCTCGTGCTTCTTTTGAACGTTGAGTAAGTCAACTCTCGCCGAAGTCTCGCGGTCCAAACGTTACATCTTCGCCTCACGGTCTAAAGTGTATTGTTGTTGTATCCATTTCTTGAAACATTTTCGGGCTTGAACCGGAAGTGGCGAATGAGTTTGAAGACCGTTGGCTTTTAGACGTTCTTTCTAAGCTGGGTGGACGAGGCAACACATCATCTTTAAAATGATCGGGTTCAAAGTCGGTACCCGTCCCCGGTTTTTGTCTTGCTTGTGTCGAATCGAGATTTTTCCTTATTTGTCTTTCAAAAATAACCAAGCGCTTTTGTGCTTAAAATTTGTACCCGCGACGCTTATATACACAATTTCAATCCGGGTCATCAAATCTTCATCATTTTCTCCGCTAAGAGCCTTGGTTTCGTTGACTAGTGAATTAAACCTCCCGACTTGTCGATTCATCGGAGTCTAATTTTCTGTCAACATGTTCTTGGTACGCTCCGAGAGTTTGTTTTTCTTGGCTTGCTTATTGTATTGGTCGAGAACTTTGTACCAAAACGTTCCATTTTTGTTCCAAGCTGACATTTGGATCATCGGATACTTGTATGTAACATTCCACCAAAAGTAACTCCTTATCTTAGCTCTAAAAGTGTCGACTTTGGGATCCCTCACCTTTCTTTTCCCTGGGTTTCCTTGCAATCTTCTTGACACATCTTAGGAGTGACGATGCCCCGTCGTATTTGGGTTGTTGTTGGGACCGTTGCGAAAATTAGGGTTGGTATAAATTTTGTTAGGAAATTTAGGTTTGTTGGAGTTGTTATTGAAGTTGAAATTGTTGAAATAGTATTTGTTGCTCGGGTGTAAATTAGTTTAGATATGGGTTAAAGTTAAGGAATTGGTTTGGGATCTCATATGATGGAAGTTGGTTGGTGTTTGATGTGATGTAACCCACAACCTTTCATATTGTTTTAAGACTTTGGCCACTTAGGCTGCGTTTAGTTCTTGTTTTCCTCAAAATGTTTTGTAGAAAACAAGGAAAACAGAGATCGCGTTCAAATCGTCGTTTTCCAACAAAATTCTCTACAAAACACAAAATCCATATTTTCTCCTTTTATACACAAAACTAGAAAACAATTTTATTTAGTTTTCCCCGTTTTCCTTTTATGACACCCGGATCTATTTTCCCCCTTATTTCCCAAATAACACTAAACACCTAGAGGTGGCAAACCGGGCGGGCACGAGGCAAAATGGGCACGGGCAAAAACGGGCACGGGTCAGAACGTTTTCTTCCATTTTTTACGTTTTCATCCATTTTTTTACGTTTTCGTCCGTTTTTTACGCTTTCGCTTGTTTTTTACGATATCGTCCGTTTTTTACGTTTCCGTCCGGTTTTTACGTTTTCGTCCGTTTTTAACGTTTTCGTCCCTTTTTTTACGTTTTCGACGGTTCTTTTACGTTCTCGTTCGTTTTTTACGTTTTCCCCCTTTTTTACGATTTCGACCGGTTTTTTACGCTTTCGTCTATTTTTTACGTTGTGCGTCTGTTTTTTTACGTTTTCGTGCGTTTTTTACGCTTTGGTCCGTTTTTTACGATTTCGACAGTTTTTTACGATTTCATACATTTTTTAGGTTTTTGTACGTTTTTTTACGTTTTCGCCTGTTTTTTACGATTTTGACAGATTTTTTACGTTTTCGTCCCGCTCTTTCCGATTTAGACACGTGTTTCTTGACGTTTTTGTCCTGTTTTTTTTTTTTACGTTTTCTCGTGCACCCCCGCTGTTTGTTTGTGGATTTGCGCACTTTTTTCGCGTACGTCCATTTCCGCGCACCATCTTTTTTACGATTCTGATGTCTTTTTTACGGTTTGCCTTCCGTTTTTTCTCGTTGTCGGCTCGTTTTCTTCTACAGTTTTCATATTGTATTGTTACGTTTTCTCGACAGGTCTTTTTTGTACGTTTTCGTGATACGAGTTTGTTTTAACGTATTTTGTCCTTTTTTTTTTTTTGCCTGCTTTTCATCTGTTTTTTACGATTCCGTCTGGTTTTTTACGTTTTTGTTCGTGTTTTACGATTTTGTCCGTTCTTTTACATTTTCGTAAAAAACGTACGAAAACGTAAAAATTAGACTAAATCGTAAAAAATTAGACGATAAAGCAAAAAAAAGGACGAAAACGTAAAAAAACATAAAAAAACGTAAAAAAACCAGACGAAGTCGTAAAAACGGATGAAAACGTAAAACAAAAGGGACAAAATCGTAAAAAAAACGGACGAAAACGTAAAAAAGGGCAAAAAAGTAAAAAAACCAGACAAAATCGTAAAAAACAGACGAAAAAGCAAAAAAGGGACGAAAACGTAAAAAAACAGACGAAAACGTAAAAAAAACTAGACGAAATTGTAAAAAACAGATGAAAACGTAAAAAACGGACGAAACCATAAAAAACGTACGAAAACGTAAAAAACCAGACGAAAACGTAAAAATGGAAAAAATATACGAGTTGTCTTGTTGCGCGAGGTGCTCTAGGGTGATGTTAAAATAGATATCGTCATGCGTGTTGTGTTTAGAGACGACATTATTGTTTTTATGTTTAATCGTAGTCGTTTGAAGATTTTTTTCATGTTGATTGATGTTAAAGTTTACTTTTTTAATTCGTTACTTTCTCGTATTTGACTTTTTTAATTGTTTTATAATTTATTTGGTTAGTTTATAATATTTGTTTTTGTATTTCGAATATGTCTTTATAATATTACAAAAGTAAATATAGAAAATTGAGATAAAAAACAACAACACTTGAACATGTTTTCTAGTTTTGCAAAATGAAAAACACAAACACATGTTTCTCTAACGAAACGCGTTTTCTAAATTTTCAATTGTTTTGTGGAGATGAAAATGAAATCCTTTTTTTCTACAAAACAAGAAATGGAAAATGATGAAAAATGTTGTCCAACTAAACGCAACCTTTATGTTTTAATAACCCACAACCTTCCATGTTAATAGAAATAAAAAATTGTTTTATGTTTCAAGCAGTTAAATTATACTTATATATTAAAGACTGAGATCGTTGCCCCGAGGTTGCATTTAATGCATCTCCCGACCCGTGATCCGCTTAGCAACCTGGCTCCAACATTTAATTGAATCACACGTGTCCTCCCACTTCTATGATCTCGATCCTTCTTCCCTCACCCACTTCTTCTCTTTCTCCCCCACTTTCCTCACACCTACACACACACTTTTTTCATATCTGAAACCTAAGATGTGATAATCCATTCCAAAAAATTCCTAAATATTTGCTAACAACAACTCCTAACTCAGTTGGGGTTTGTATTTGCTTCAAAGATTCCTGTTTTTTCAACATTCTAAAGGTAAATCTAAGGAACCCATCTTCAGTTTTAGTTTAATATTATCTTCTAACCGACCTGAATTCTGTATTTTGTATTTTATTTTATACAATCTAGAATTATAACATTTATTGTTTGAATAGTGGTTATGGATAATAATAACTGGAGAGATGAAGATGTGACAAGAACAACAACAAGGCCTTATTGCTACAAGAAGCCTCCTCCTGTTGGTATGATTCTTTTTTATTGAAAATTTCGTCTTTTTCATTTTGGTTTTTTTATTAAATTTAGACTGTGAAAGTATACTGTTGAAAAAAGGTCCAGTTCCAAAATAATTGTCTTTTTAAAAAAAAAGATAAAAGCAAAAACGTAATTATTAAGGTGGTGTTTAAGGGGTGTTTGTTTGCAGCCATGATAAGGCTATATACTAAAACTAGACATAACAAAGTAGATGATAAAATTGGAACAAAAGAGTCGGTGTGTAGCTATGTTATGACTTATGACATAAACACTAGGTTTGTAATTAATCAACTTTGAAGAGACCCCATTGTTCTCTAGAAGCAGAAAGAATAGTTGTTATATATACATTGTGGCGTTAAGAAAATAATAGGACTAATTTGTGGATTGAGTGTTTGGTGGCATCCTGCTGTTATATTGATATAGAATTTATACCTACTTTTAGTTGGAAGTGGCGCGTGTACTCTTTTGGTTTCGATCTATTAGGGTTTTCCATAAGTTATAAGATACTGTACATTATGATTTACAGTGTACTTATTGCTCCTTCAATCATAAAGTGGGGTTAATGTATTCCTTTTGTGGTGTTTTTATAGGTCCCAAGAAATGCAGAGACTGGGATAAGCAAGGGACGTGGGTATGTGACCATGAGCTCACTCGATGAAGCCAAAGCTGCAATTATTGCTCTAGATGGATCTGTAAGTTTTTTAGTCTGTTACTTATTACATGGTAATTTTGTGGATTTCAGAATTGAAACTTTGTAGTGATTTACATTTACCTTATGTCAATTCGGTTTCTAGACTTAAGTGCCTGTTATTGGCCTATTACACTAATACACTATCAAAATAAATTCTGTATGAATCAATACATAGAGTAGTATTGTCTGTTATACTGTAGGATTCTCTAATCTATAGCTAAAATCTGTTAGAGTATTGCTATATGTTAAAGCTAAGAACATTATTACTTGAGTTTACTTTTTAGGAAACTTAGTACGTTTGAGCTATATCATACAAGCTACCCATTTTAAACATTAATCTCTCACCTGATCCATAGCAAAGGATGTTTGAGCTAGAATGCATCATTTCACAAAAAGCCAACAAATGGATCAGGACGGATGTGGGTCGGGTTTTAGATCGGCTCTGGATCGTGTCAGACGTGGATCGGAGTTCTATCACTTAGGCTGAGTCATATATGTTAATTGGGTTAATATTTTGGTCATTGTGTGTGTTGTAGCCTATATGATATGATCATACAATCATATGTATATGAAATTTATCTTATAAGTGATGAATAATGTTCGCGTCTTTGCAGGGTCAAAAAACTAAAGCTACGTCATGAGGCTCGGGTTGAGCAGATGCAAAAGCAAGTGAGTTCTCTGTGTAAGTATCACTAATGTGTCAGATACATATATTTTTAGTATACGGATTGTGTAATTTGGTACCTTATTAAAATTGTAGATTTTAGGTTCCACTCCTTTATTCATACAGTATCTCCTATCTATAATATATATGTATTTGAGAGGGGCAAATTCGACCTATTTGCTTATGAGTGGCTCGACTATAATAAGTTTATTTTGTTTACGTGTTAGGTATAAACTGTTCATAAATACGAGCTTTTGGTAAAACCACTACCGTAGAGTATTTTTGGGTAAAGACGACCATCGTAGAGTAGCCGCGCCTATGATCAGATATTTTAGATCTTGGAGTCGTGTTCACAGGTGGTGCTTGAGTTTTAAAATAATTTTGAGGTATAAATTCTATGCTTTCAGATGATTACTTAAAGTAAATGGCTGAACGGTCCATTAAGGTTAATCGGGGAGTATGAGTCTTTAACTAAGTTGTACACGGCCTAACCAAGATAATCCATGTAAGTACGCCACACGCGAACGCCATATCAAAAGACCTAAGCATAATTTTATTTATCTCCTATAATCAAAATTGCAACTTTCTCATTGTTTATTTCATTTTTTGGGTTCCACTTCACAATGACAAGAAAGTGGTCGAAGACGAAAGTGCTTTTCTTATATAGTATAAATTGGGCAGGTAAGCGATTTTGGTGGGGATTCATTAAGAGCATGCTACCGAAAGATGTCTTTTTAAAATGAGCAGTTTCATAAGGAAAAGAAAGGTTATTGTTTATTTGTAGCTTGAAGCTTTCTTATCAAAGTTTGCAGCTTTTTTATTTTTTCATTTATATAATTAATCTACCTGATCGAGTGGTTGTGTATTTTCGTTAAAGGGAGAAACTCTGATTGCATAGAAACCCGACAACCTGAGAGGCTTCCATTGACAAAAAAGGTACTTGATAGTTAGAAGTGACAGAATGAGGTAGGTCGGGTGGGTGGGTAACATTTTTACGGGTCAATTCGAAAAAAAATCAACAGGGAATGGTACTATGAGTCATGCCATCAGTGTAGTAAGGCGGCAGTAAAACTAGGAGGGAGTTATATTTGCTTATTAGACCACGGATCGCAAACAGGTCCTTTTTTCAGGTATCATTTCTCAGCACCCTGTGATTACATACATCAGAAACTCGCAGAACCTAACACATATAATACTCACTAAACATACAGATACAAGTTTAAAGCCTACATAGCAGACGCTTCAGGAACAGTATCTCTTACTTTCTTCACTCCGGCGGCTGACAAAATAATAAGTCGCTCATGCAAAGAGCTGGTAGAAAAATACAAGCCTGCCAACCCAAAGAAGATACCAGCAGAAATCCTGGCAATAGAAGGAAAAACCAGTGTCTTTCAATTGCACTACAACACCATCGGACACATCACAGAACTCACTCTAGACGATATTTTCAACATCAACACAGCAGGAGCGGGCATGAGTAACAGTGCAGAATAAAAAAAAGGTAATAAATATTGCCTTTAGAATATTTGCTTAACTAATATACGACTGTTCTACACATAATTAAAACCTCATCTGTTTTAAAAAACAGAAACATCAGAAGCAGCTCTTGCTGGAACCGCACATCTCATGACAGACAAACAACAACCCAAGAAAAAGAAAGAAAATTTGCCATCAGAACAAGTAACCAAAGGTAATATCAACTGTTGTCACATATACTATATTTTTTTCCATACTTCTAAGAATAACATATAACAACAACAATTACAAAGCACATAGTCTCTACTTGAAAAATAGGGACACCGACACCCAGTCTAGCTACAAGTGTAAAGAAAGCACAGAACCAAGAAGAAGATGACAGAACAAAAGATAAAACCACAAAAAGGCAACTCTTCCAGGATCATCCGGCAGGCTTTTACACCGGCAAGTAAGTGGCATAGGCTCAGTTGTGATGATCTCGCAATTTTTCGTCTTATTGCAGCGACGTGATAACATCGTCTTTCGTGATTGTAAGTCTCTGCATATCACTTTTGAATACTTGAAAATTGCCAACGCAGATTCAATAACAACTACCCCTGAACGAGCTGTTTTTATGAATGGCAGCTTAAAAAAGCTCTTTGGATGGAAAGGATAATTTCGCAAACAATGATAATGGTGTGTGCAAAGTTCGTGACACATGTGGAGAATAGAGTCTATAAAACAGATTCAAAATGAGGAGGAGGTGGCTAGCACTGCTATTAAAAGTGCTCTTACACTTCATATGGCTTTATCTATTCTGAAGTTTGGAAAAAACCTGCCTCATCTTTCAAATCAAGGTAAATGTTTATAATTTGTTAACCCTTCCTCCAGCTATGTCTAACAGAAAGTATAATGGAAAATGTGGAGAAACACCACAGCATGAGCCATGTGGCTTGCAGACCACTTGCAGCCAAAAAAAAAGAGAAAGAGACACCAAACCAACTATGTTTGACCTTTCATTTCTTTTACTTCACACATCATATACATATCTATCTAATACATGTTTTCATTTATTTTATAACAGAAAGAATGGAGGAACCCGCTGAGCCACATTCATTCTTAACGAACACCCTCGCTCCGTAGCGGAGCAAGGGTTACAAACCTCGTTTCACGCATTTATTGGGGCACATACACTTCAATGTGTGTATATATCTATTGAGTCCATGGTCCCTTGTGAACTCATGTGAGCTTGCGCGACCTGCGAACGCAAACGCGATATCAAAATTCTAAGCTTGTTTGCTGTAGATGCTGATTTCCTTTTCATAAATTTGTATCATTTTATTTTAGGGATTTCCTTTCCATAAATTTGTATCAATTTATCTTAGGAATTGCTACTTTACGGTTGACAATACATCCGTTTTGGCCATTGTACCCTGGAAATAGTACCTTGAAACAGACGACGAATCTCTTTTAAGGGAATCGTGTTAAACACGAGTCTCGTGCCTCAACGACCTTTACTGCTTTCTTTTATTTAGAGTCTATCTTTTCCTTCTACTTCATTATGTTTGTATTTAATTTTCAGTTATTTATTTAGTGTTAATTTTATTTATTATAATCTGATTTATATTAATAAAAGTGTAACCGTTTCTTGCATTTATCGGCAAAATAGTCCATACAAGTCTTGTATGTATTGTAGAAAGTGGAACAATACTCCAGACACACAAGCATGGAAAAAATAAAAATGTTTAAATTAAAAAATGTGGAAAAATTATGTTAATACAAATAATGTCTAAAAATGTTATTTATATTTTACAGTTTCTTTTCGTTTTGATTATAACAAAATATAAAAACATCATACGTAAAAGTTTACATAAACAAGTTTTTAGTTATAAACTTCCATTTCGACACAACATCACTTCCTGTATAAATAATGATTACTAAACTTGTTCAACTAATAATCAAAGAAATCTTTTTCATACACTTTACATTTTTACAAAGAACTATACATTCTTTAAAAATGATACAAACTATTTTAAATAAATGAAAAATTATTTTAATAAATTCAAAATTTGAATTCAGCTTCTAAAAGCCTAATCTTGAAAGATTATGACAAGATTTGCAAGTTACCACTAAAAGACATAAACCAGTTGTCCGTTTGTACGGGCGGTTCCCTTAAGTAGGGGACAGTTCTCGTATCGATAAGGGAACCGTCGCACCGTGGAGGAGCGGGGGTCTCCTCTATTGCCTATAAATAGCATGCCATTTCTCACACATAAACCACCCTTTTTCTACAGTTTTCTCTGCACATTTTCAGTAACATTAGTCCATCTTTCTTTGATCATTACACTTGTTTAATCTCATTTAAAGTGATCCAATCCTTAATTTACTTTAAAGCAACAAGTCAAGAACTCAAGATATCTTCAAGATATTAGTTCTAATAGTATAGTTGTAGTTGTTGTAACACTTGTTACAACCATTGTATAGATCGAGCCCATATCATCCAATCTTGTTTGTTAGCTAGATCGGGTTAGTATTTGTGTCCTGAAAATACTGAGTGAGCAGGTTAGTATTTCTGTCTTGAAAATACGTGAGCGTGGGTTAGTATTTTAAGTCCTGAAAATACTTGAGTGAGCGGGTTAGTATTTAGTCCTGAAAATACGTAATTGAATAGTTAGTATTGTAGTCCAGAAAATACGTGAGTGCGCGAGTTAGTATTTTAGTCCTAAAAATACTTGTGTAAAAGGTTTGGTTCTATCCTGAGAAGAACTCAACATCTAGCTTAGTGTCAGAAAAAACTGTAAGCGACGTTGTAATGATTTTCTCCGCCTGAAAGGAGCTTGTTGACATAGTGAAGTTAAATCCTTAGTTAGGTACTCAAGGAGTGGAGTAGGGCGAAGAGGAGCTTCGTAGCCGATCCACTATAAATCTCAGTGTCTTGGTTTGATCCTTTCATATCTCACTTATTATTGTCATATATCTTGTCTTATTATTTTGCCTTCATATATTGTGATTGATTGATCAAATATATAATCGAATCTAAGGTTAGAAACAATTAAATTTAAAACGGTAAACTATTCACCCCCCCCTTTAACTTGAATCAATCTATTGGATTCGGATAAATATCTAGATAGGCAATCTATGCAAAGACCACCATTTTTCAAAAGCAGTGGTTTTATATATTGGAAAAATAGATTCGAGACATATGTGAAATCAAAAGATCTAGATCTTTGGCATGTTATTATCAATGGTGATTTTCAACCGGTTGTCAAAAATATAACTACTCATGCTTATGAAATAGTTCCTTATGAATGTCAATCCGACGACCTCAAAAAGACACTTGCTAAAAACAATGAAGCCAAAATGATTATTTATAATGCTTTACCCAAAAAGGAATATGAAAGAATTTTTATGTGTCAAACGGCTAAAGAAATACGACAATCATTATTAATCAATCTTCAAGGTAATAAACAAGTCAAATATAGTAAGATTGATCTTCTCGTTCAACAGTATGAAAATTTTACATTCCCGAAGATGAATCCATAGATAGCAGTTTTTAAAAATTCAATACTATAGTTACTAGTTTTAAAGCACTTAACGAAAGTTTCTCTAGTAAGAATTTTGTTAGTAAATTCCTAAGTGCTCTACATCCTAAATGAAGAGAAAAGGTAACCACAATAGAAGAGTCAACAGACTTCTCATCACTTTTTCTAGACGAGCTTATCGGTAATCTCAAAGTTCATGAGATGATAATGAGAAAGGACTCCTAATTAGTTGGAGACAAAAGAGAGAAAATAAAATCTCTTGTCTCAAAAGCTAAAAAAGAGTCTAGTGATCATGAGACTTCGACATTCAAACGTGAGGATGAAGAATATGTTATGGCATTCAAGAACTTTAGGAAGTTCATTAGAAGACGAGGTCGATTCGTCAGACAATCACGTGATGAGAATAAATTGTAGATTGGTAAATTGTTTCTGTTTTATTCATAACGAGGAACGGTACATAAATAGTTTACAAACCCTAACAAATACAAGGTTAGGATTTAGCCCATTATAAAATACGACTAACACTCCCTCGCAGTTGGAGCGGGAGGACACCAAATGATCA
>BQNB010080121.1:0-30026 GCA_026074375.1 Tanacetum coccineum
AGCCCCAATTTTAAACTAGTAATTATTAACTAATTTAACTAATTAAACTAAAAAACCTAATTTTATTATTTAATTAAACTATTTTTTTATTAACCTAACTAATTTAACCAAAACACATGGGCCGAAAGTGACAAAACAGAAAGATAAGGGTAGGCGGGGAAAATTTAAAGTTTTATAAAAAAAAACACAAAGTTTGATCAATTGACAGAAGCAGTCCCTTAACCTAGGGACTAATCTAGACTAACAATTAAACTAACGAAGGACTAATTATGCAATTAACAAGGACTAACTGTGTAACTTTAAACTAACAGAAACTATAAAAAAAATGCAAGACAGGCCCCTGAAACATCTAAAATCCAACAACCAGCATCCTTAATGCATTTTAATCAGCTTATTAACTTATTATTAAGAGAAAACTTTTTATAAAACTAAACTCTCAGCTTATATAGAATAAGCTGAGTATGCTTATAAGGGCTGATAAGCTTTTTTTTCTAGCTTAATCAGCTTATAACTTTCCTAAGCTGATTAATCAAGTTCCCTCAAAACCACATGACAGATTATATCTACTTAATATAAATTGCTCAATATAAATCAACAAATCCCTACTGCTTATCAACTAACATTAAGCAGATTCAAAAGCTTAAAAGTTAAGCACATTTATTAAAACTAAATTGAAACTAAGGAAGCTTAAAAGATAAGGTGTACCTTGGCTTTCCAGCATGAACAGGAAAGCTTAACAGCTTATTATGAGCTTATGGCTTATTCACATAAGCTCAAAGTCAAAAACAACATCAATCCTAATGCTGACCCTCAGCTCTAAAACCCTTGATACCATAGCAGCCATCCAATTCCAATAGGTATCAAGCCTTCATCATTTAACAGAAATAACAAACACAAACACAAATTCTTTTAACAGAATTTAAATAGAGACACAAATTTATATGAAATATTACTTTTATTAAAACTGAAATAAAGTTGCTTACAATCGTGAAACAAAATTACATAACATTAAAATGAAAATTACACTATGAAAATTAACCTGAAAAATTAACCCTAAAAATTATTCCCCTTTTAACTGCTGGATTGAGGGGTATTTATACCCGAAGCTTGAGCTCATCCTCCTCTCTAGATCCTTCAATCCTTTTCATCTTGACCCTTCAATCATTTCTCTCTCCTTGATCTCAAACGTAAGCCGTTGGATTAAAGTTGTATAAACCCGGATCGTTGACGTGGCATATGTGTGTTAGTTATGTGAGTGTATACACTCACTCCCACGCAACTTGACCAATGAGATCGTTTTATTTTGCCAGGGTGGATTGGGTTGGGTTTATGATTGATAGTGATGGATGGGTTAAGGGGTGTGAGGGGATCATTAACCCTATGGTTAATTTGGGTGTGGGTAAAAGATTGACTGACTAGGGTTCATGGTGTTCTTGAGTGAGTGTTCGTGTGTGTGTGAGTATTTAATCTCATTTGGGGGTAAATGTGTGAACAGTAAGTGTAAATGTGTTTATAAGTTTAACCGGGTAGTAGGGTTAGGGTCGGGTTAGGTCGGGTTGGGGCTTTTCTTCTTATTGGCTGAAAGGTGGGTCACGGGTTTATTTGACCCGGTCTAAGACCCGCGCCCTTTTGTAACTATGAGGAAATTACAACTTCGGCCCTTGTGTTTGGCAAGCACCTTTTTCAGGATATAAATAACTTTGGGTAAATTGCATATTCAGCCCTTGTGTTTATAAAACAATGGAGTTGGGCTTTGGTTGACTGTGGTTTAGCTGCAGTTGACTGTAGAAGGCTGAGGCATGATCTCTCTGGCTTCGGCTTTGATTTCTTTAGCTTCTTGATCACTCATCCGTTCTCGTGTCCGTTTTTGACTGATTTCTTGCAATATTTGACATATCCATACCTGCACACATAAAACTCAGATACAAGCACATTTTTGCCATTTTTGATTCGTTTTGGGATGAATTGGGCCTTTTTAAGCATAAATTGATATGTATAGTTTAACAACTATCAAAATTCCCCAAACTAAACGATTGTGTGTCCTCACGCAATATCACATGCCTTATAACCAAATACCTCGAAAATTCTCTTAACTGCTGGATTGAGGGGTATTTATACCCGAAGTCTTGAGCTCCTCTCTTCATCTAGATCCTTCTATTCATCTTTATCTTGACCCTTCATCCTTTCTTTCTCCTTGATCTCAAACGTAAGCCGTTGGATTAAAGTTGTATAAACCCGGATCGTTGACGTGGCATATGTGTGTTAGTTATGTGAGTGTATACACTCACTCCCACGCAACTTGACCAATGAGATCGTTTTATTTTGCCAGGGTGGATTGGGTTGGGTTTATGATTGATAGTGATGGATGGGTTAAGGGGTGTGAGGGGATCATTAACCCTATGGTTAATTTGGGTGTGGGTAAAAGATTGACTGACTAGGGTTCATGGTGTTCTTGAGTGTGTTCGTGTGTGTGTGTAAGTTTAATCTGAATTGGGGGTAAATGAGGAACAGTAAATGTTATTAGGTTTATAACATACCCGGGTTGGTCGGGTTAGGGTTCGGGTTAAGTCGGGATGGGGCAAATGATATGATTGGTTGAGAGATGGTCCACGGGTTTATTTGACCCGGGTATATGACCCGCGCTTTATATATCTTTGGGGTAATTACATATCTGGCCCTTGTGTTTGGTTTTCCTCTTTTCAAATTATAATTAACTTTCATCAATTGCAAAAACAGTCCTTGTGGTTACAAAGAGTGGTGCTGGCTTTGTAAGTTGACTGTGGAAGCTGCAGTTGACTTTGTAGAAGGCTGAGGCATGATCTCTCTGGCTTTGGCTTCGATTTCTTTAGCTTCTTGATCACTCATCCATTCTCGTGTCCGTTTTTGACTGTTTTCTAGTGATTTTTGACATATCCATACCTGCATACATAAAACTCAAATACAAGCACATTTTTGCCATTTTTTGATCCGTTTTGGGATGAATTGGGCCTTTTTAAGCATAAATTGATATGTGTATTCTACACTTATCAGTGTCTTAGTTTAAACCCTCACCTAGACCTCGCTTCCTGGTGAGATATCACAACACACCAAATCCCTAGAAGTCTTAACTGCTGGATTGAGGGGTATTTATACCCGAAGTCTTGAGCTCCTCTCTTCATCTAGATCCTTCTATTCATCTTTATCTTGACCCTTCATCCTTTCTTTCTCCTTGATCTCAAACGTAAGCCGTTGGATTAAAGTTGTATAAACCCGGATCGTTGACGTGGCATATGTGTGTTAGTTATGTGAGTGTATACACTCACTCCCACGCAACTTGACCAATGAGATCGTTTTATTTTGCCAGGGTGGATTGGGTTGGGTTTATGATTGATAGTGATGGATGGGTTAAGGGGTGTGAGGGGATCATTAACCCTATGGTTAATTTGGGTGTGGGTAAAAGATTGACTGACTAGGGTTCATGGTGTTCTTGAGTGTGTTCGTGTGTGTGTGTAAGTTTAATCTGAATTGGGGGTAAATGAGGAACAGTAAATGTTATTAGGTTTATAACATACCCGGGTTGGTCGGGTTAGGGTTCGGGTTAAGTCGGGTTGGGGCAAATGATATGATTGGTTGAGAGATGGTCCACGGGTTTATTTGACCCGGGTATATGACCCGCGCTTTATATATCTTTGGGGTAATTACATATCTGGCCCTTGTGTTTGGTTTTCCTCTTTTCAAATTATAATTAACTTTCACCAATTGCAAAAACAGTCCTTGTGGTTACAAAGAGTGGTGCTGGCTTTGTAAGTTGACTGTGGAAGCTGCAGTTGACTTTGTAGAAGGCTGAGGCATGATCTCTCTGGCTTTGGCTTCGATTTCTTTAGCTTCTTGATCACTCATCCATTCTCGTGTTCGTTTTTGACTGTTTTCTAGTGATTTTTGACATATCCATACCTGCATACATAAAACTCAAATACAAGCACATTTTTGCCATTTTTGATCCGTTTTGGGATGAATTGGGCCTTTTTAAGCATAAATTGATATGTATAGTTTAACAACTATCAGGAGGTCTTATTGTGGTCCGGATTATTTCTACATATAAGTATATACTTATATATGTAAATGGACTTGGTTTTGGACTTGGGTCGTATTTTGGACTTATAAATGTCCTAATGGACCCTTGTTGGGCCTTAAGGCCCAATAGCCGATATTTAGTAGTTATGAGAATTTTGACAGACTTTTGAAAGTGGAAATATATTTACGAAGTGATATTGAATGATATTTTGGAGAAAACGTGTTGATAAGCGTTAACGATGGAGATTTTGGAATTTTGTCGAAAAGTGTCGAATTTGTGAAAAATGTTAAAAATAAGGTTTGAAACCTTGGAAAACGTTGTATAAACGTACAAGTCATGTCAAAATTTCGTAAAAAATTTATACTTAGAAATTTTCTTAAAAACATGATTTTTGATTTTTAAATAATAAAATAATATTTAATTATTTTATTTATTTAATAAATTCACTAAAAGACAAAAAATATAATTTTTCTCGAAACTTGTTTAAAGTGTTTATTATGGGCAAACGTTTCATTTTCAACCGTATAATGATTATTTTGAAGTGGCTAAGGTTTACCTAATGGACTTGTCGAGATATATTTATAATTAATAACTATAAATATTTATTATATTACTTATCTAATTACGCTAAATAGTATAAGTATGTATTATCGGAGAATGATATTGATATGATTGTGGAGCTAAGTCGTCAACCATCACACCACTAAAAACTGTTTTGGGAAATTATACAACGTGTCTAAACTCTATGCATCAAACGTAAAGATTGTTTTGGAATTTTTTTTGAACAACAGCTTTAATAACCTATCTCCCACCCCCCCACTCCCACCTCCCCCCCCCCCCATTCACCACCGCCCTAAACCCCCCCACCGCCCCTCCCTCGCCGCTTCCCCTCCGCCTCAATTTTTGTGAACAACAGCTTTTAATAAACGACTAGCAATGAGCTAGAAATTAGACAGATTAACAGATATGGTTTTGAGCCAATCGATCCATTTGAACGCGGCTTTAATCTAAACTTACACCATAATAAGAATTAGAAACATATGTTATCAAAAAATCCTTCACCTGTGAAGGCTTTCCTTCTCGAAAAGAATCTTGTTTACGGAACATCCCAACCGACCACCATAAACAAATAGAAGATGGCCTTTCGAACACCGCTTTGTGATTTGTCTGAAGATAGTGAAACCATCCAAGCTGTACCATTACTCATAGAAGAAATCATCAAGTAATCCACATTCCACCAAGGACGATATTCGAGCTCAATTGTCTAATCAAATTACATCTGGAAAAAATTATGACAAGAAAGATTCCGCCCCACTGTACAAATAAGGCAAATTATCGAGTCAATTTCTATTACCGCGACGAGATATATTCATTTGTGGGCAGGCCATCCTTTCTTTATTTTCAAAGCCTGATGTTCACATAAGAGGCACAGATTAACCCATCTCGTAGCCGAGTGATACAGGGAAAACAATTAGCATCAATCCTTGCCGAATAGACTTCAACGAAACTCGCTGAATTTTCAAGCGACCAATCGTACCTGTCAACAGCAGATGAGGGGTAATCGGCTAAACACCTGGAGAGATTGTCGAGTTGAATCTTCCACACTTCTCGGATTCCGACGATAAGGAGTTAAATAAACTGTAATTAATCAGTTTGTGTGAATAGTTACATTATGATGCCTTCTCCAACGCGTACTGACGAGGGAATACATCTTTACAGAACGCCTTTTCATTATGCCCATTTGTCTTTCCAAAAACTAGTATTGTCTCCATTTCCTATTCTTGTATCCGAATATAATCAAATATTTGACACCTTGATCTCCGTAACTTCTTCACTTCCTGCACAATATAGAGGTCCAAGTAGATCATAAAACCCCTTCTTAATCACCGTGATCAAACCCCCTATGGGACATGAATGACCTTAATCACTCTAGACCATAACAAAGGATTTATTGTGCACAAAAATCGACCAAACCCATTTGCACATTAAGCCTCTATTAAGCGCATAAAGATTGGAAACCCCCAAACCCCGCTTTCTTTAGCTGTGGAACTTGCTCCAATTCACCCATGATGCTTTTTTTAATTTTAGGATCGTGACTATGGAAAATGACTCCGAATGGATTCCAGCAAATTGAGAAACACCGATTGGACATTTTTTATATAGACATATGGAAGATCGGCGTTGATCCTAACACCTGATTTAAGAAGAAGTAAATCGGACCACCAATAGATAACGTTTTTAACTTCCAATTCGACAAACGGGACTTGATTTTAACAATGACCTCTTTCCAAGCGTGCACTCTAGACATATTTTCACCAACTTTCGTACCTAAATAAAGGAAAGGAGTATTGAGAACAAGGCACCCAAGTTTAGAAGCCGCACTCTTAATTCTGTCAGCGTCCACGTGAATACCCATAATCTTGCTTTTGCACAAATTTATCCGAAGACCAGAGACACGATAAAAGCATTCATAAATGAACAAGGGTGGTCAATATTAGAATCACTCCATTGCCCAAGAAATTTTTGCATCAGCCGCATAGAATAGATGTGAAATATTTAGCGATGAGCTAAGCTTAATACCAGTAAACATGCCCACGTCCACCACACGTTGAAACGATATATGTAAGCTTTCCATTACAAGGATAAATAAAAAAGGGGATAGCGGATCACCTTGCTTTAGACCTTTGTAGAATTGGAATTCCTCCGTAGGACTCCCATTGACAAGAATTGAGCCTTTAGACGAATTAAGGCAGTTTTGAATCCATCCTCTCCATTTGATACCAAAACCAAATTTTACCAATATATCATCCAAGAAATCCCATCGAACCGAATCGTATGCTTTCTCAAAGTCGACTTTGAAAATAAGGGATTGTTTTTTCCTCCTACGACACCATTGCATAATCTCATTAAGGATAAATGGACCGTCAAGGATTTGTCTCTCCGATATGAAAGCCGATTGAACCTCATTTACAATATCCCCTAAGGAACACCAACAGACGATTAGTCAAAAATTTTGGCGATAATATTATATATTACTACCAATAAAGATAATAGCGCGAAAATCCTTACATGGTTGCATCGGGATTCGTTAGGATCAAAGCAATAAACGTCGAATTACATCCCTTTGGGATTTCACCACATGTGAAAAAAAATACTTAATAGCTCAAAAACTTCATTTTATATAGTCGACCAAAAGTGTCGATAAAATCCAAATGTGAAACCATCTGGACCCGGTGATTTGTCTGTTCCGCAATCCTACACCCGCCCTTTTGACCTCTTCTTTAGATACCATACCACTCAAGGTCTTTCTGCTGATCAGTCGAAAGTGAATTCAGAAAAGGCATATCAAATAGAGACATTCTGCTCCGGAGGCTTATCAAACCTGTTCGAAAGTGCTGAAGAATTCCTGTTTCACAGCCGTTCGATTTCAGTTCCACGTACCATTTATCATTATACCCCGATTATTCTATTTGGAACGTTTCTTGTTAAGGCATGCCATGAAAAAACTTCGTATTCTCATCTCCTTCTAACATCCCATTTGTTCTTAGGCTTTTGAGTACTTCCGAAGATTGGGACATATTCACTTGCTGTATTTACCAAGAGCTCCAAACGGTTGTTAACAAATTCTCGTCGATTATTACCTTTATCTTTCAATTCGTCCAAGATCCGTCAGTTTCATTCTTTGAAATTAGGAACAGAACCTTTGGAATTGTGTCTGTAATCTGCATTATCCAAGCTCGGATTTTCACCTTGAGGAACTTCAAATTTCCACAACAAAGTTAAGCATAGCATTTGGATCATCCCCTATGAGGCGTCTTTTCAAGAATTTGTAACAAATTTATCAAAATATTCCACATCAAATACAAAGTGAAAAAAACCGAAACGGACGTACGCGACCGTAATCAAAAGATGCTTCACGAAGTAAAATAGGGCGATGATCGAGAGAAATTCTATCCAGAGTAAATAGCTACTTTATATTAGGAAATGTGTTTAACAATTTTCCGAAAACGTGAAACCTATCCAACTTGCTCATTTTAGAAGCGGATTTGTGGCACCAAGTATATGCACTTCCACCAAGAGGAACCTCTTCAAGACCTGCGTTAATAATAAAATTATTAAAAATATCCGCACCATGAGCATTGAAATTCGATCCAAATCTGTCCGATTTGTATCTAACTTCGTTAAAATCCTCCCTTCATCACAACCTCACGGCCAGTGGTTCGATACCATGACAAAGGATAACCATAATAGCCGTTTAATCTATAACATCATGTGCGCATATACCAACAATAAGGATATCTATCCCGATTTATATCCACATACCAAGGAATTATGACTAAACTAATACGACACGGTACCAACGTCCTTACGAAACGAATTTGGGTCCAAATACAAAGAATCCCTCAGAATTACAATAGAGTCAATATGAACGTAATCAAAGTTTACATTACCCCTAACAGAGTCTCACACTACGTAAAGCAATATATACATTCTAGTTTTTGTACCCCACGAAATCACTTTATCTTATTACACATACTCTTTACCCAATTTTTTTTAGCCCTTTTGCGGCGAGGCCTTGAACATTTAAAGACAGAAAAGTCATCTATTAACCCATAACCCCTCCTTGTGATTCAATTATTTTGGTAATATCATTCGCCACACCATCCATATTATACCACATTAGTTATGGTGGTTCGACCCGTGAATGTTGAGAAATGCCGAAAAACGAGTCCGACACATCCGTTAATGTCCAAATGAGTTTTGAAAGGGTTTAAAGTGAAAATATGTCGTGAAAATACTCTAGGTTAATGGAAAAGTATTTTTAAGGTGAATAAAAATGCTAATTAACTTTGGAAAAAAATTTACGGTTGAGTTTTACTAGTATTTAAGTGATCCCGACACGAAAAGAAAGACCTGAGGCCTCCTTAGATGCCATAGCCAGTCTGGGTGATTAAGGGGAAAAGGTGGCTTAATTTTAGCTAATGTGTCCCAAAGGTGTACAATTATATCCTTCCACTAGAAACCTTTTTCATTTATTATCCATTTAAAAAAAACACACATAGGGTGTGTGTGTGTGCTTGCTACGTCCGCCACCTACCACCCACAATGCACCATAAATTTTCCAACTTTGATCAAGAACGTGATATTCCTGGTTGATACGAGTGTTTGGGTATTCATTTAAACAACGTTTGGGTTGTCCGGTTCGTGTCGAAATATACATTTTTGAAGATTTTCTTGTAAGTTTTTAAATTTAAATTCTGTTTGTCCTTTTGGGTGTATTTTGATGCATAGATGTTAGTTATACAAGTTGATCGTCGTGAAAATTGATTTTTGGAAGTGAAATGAATAAAAAGGTTGTATTTGGTTCGTGGGGTATGGAAAAAGAAAAAGGTATTTTTGTAGTTTTGATGTTGTGGTCGTGATGGTTGAATAATATATGTTGCTAGATAGCTTATTTTTTATAATAGCTTGTATGGCTTATTTGGGCTTATTTTTAAGCTATTTCTTGGCTTATTTGGGCTTATATGTCACGAACCACTTCCCAAAATCACTAGAAACGTGATTTTGATTATTTTTGTGTTATGGCGTATGTTGTGGACTATTTTTGAGGCTTATGGTAGCAACCAAATGCGATACGTAGCTTATTAGCTTATTTTCAAGCTTAATATACGTATTTTTGAGCTATTGGACTCACGGCCCAATAAGTCTATTTAAGCCGCGGCTTAATGGGAGGGCTTATTGTGGTCCAAATTATTTTCTACATAAAGTATATACTTATATATGTAAATGGACCTTGGTTTTGGACTTGGATTGTATTTTGGACTTATAAATATCCTAATGGACCCTTGTTGGACTTTAAGCGATGATTAGTCGTTGTAAGAGTTTTGTCGGAGTTTTGAAAGTAGAAATGTATTTACGAAGTGATATTGAACGATATTTTGGGAAAAACGTTCTAGTAAACGTTAAAGATTGAGAATTTGGAATTTTGTCGAAAAGTGTCAAATTTATGAAAAGTGTTAAAAATAAGGTTTGAAACCTTGGAAAACGTTGTTTGAGCGTACGGGTCATGTCGAAATTTCGTAAAAAGTTTATACTTAGAAATTTTCCTAAAAACATGATTTTTGATTTTTAATAATAAAATTTTATTTATTTAATAAATTCACTAAAAGACGAAAAATATAATTTTTCTCGAAACTTCTCTAATGTGTTTATTATGAGTAAACGTTTCATTTTTAACCGTATTATGATTATTTTGAAGTGACTAAGGTTACCGAATGGACTTGTCGAGATATATTTATAATTATTAATTATAAATATTTATTTATATTACTTATCTATTTTCTCTAAATAGTATAAGTATGTATTATCGGGGAATGAGATTGATATGATTGTGGAAATATGTCGTCAACCATCACACCACTAAATTGTTTTGGGTAATTGTACAACGCGTCTAAACTCTATGCATCAAACGTGAAGATTGTTTTGGAATTGGATGATTAAATTGGGACATTAACTGGACTAGGTCGTGTGCGGACGTCGTTGCATTTGCTTGTGTGATTAAGATTGGGTAGCTAAAGACTTGCTTGAGGTGAGTTCTCGTAGCCCCACTTTTTACTGTTTTTCCGTTGGGGAAAAATGATTCTCAAATGTGTTTTGAAATATTTTGAATTGATCTGTGCGAAATGTGGTTTTATTTTTGGGACAAGATATATGCTTATGACTGCTATGTGAATATTATGCATGATTGTTTGGATCGGATGTGTACGCCTACCCAGTGTTGTGAGATTATTGGATCGGATGGGTACGCCTACCCAGTATTGGTGTGATTATTAGAGCGGATGGGTACGCCTACCCAGGTTTGTGTGTGGTTCTGCCCTAATTTTAGTGCTCTAGCTGGTAGGACCTTTAGGTGCGTAAGTGACATATGGTTATTGATTAGCGGTGATGCTAGAGTTGTTTGCATATATTCACTGTCATATAACATTATTGTCCACTTTTGAATTTTTGGCACAACTTTTGGGTTTAAGGTCAAACCTACGAGCTCACCAACATTATTGTTGACGTTTTCGAGTATCATTTTCAGGTGAAGTGAAAGAAGAGTAGTTTGGTGATTGATAGCAGACTTAGAAGTATCCCGTGTGAAATTTCGTTTGAAGTCTTGCTTGCTTGTTGTTTGATGCTAGTATTTGGATGTTTTGGATTAAGTTTGGTTTATGGTCCCCTGCGAGGGCATATGAATAATTGTAAGAGATTTTGGATTTTAGTTGCGATTTGGGACATCACTTGAGTTTGTTCAAGGTTGATGGTCTTTATAGCACTTGGAGTTTATGCAATGCAGTTTTCTCTATTTTGTATCTTGCGTTATGATTGATCATTATGTTGCATTCCCGAGTTTTCGCCATTGTCGGGGTGTGACAAAAAACGTACGAAAGTGAACGAAAACGTAGAAAGACGTGCCAAAACGTAGAAAAGCATGAGAAAACGTAAAAAAAATGTACGAAAACGTTCACAAAAGTAGAAAAAACGTGCAAAAACATGAAAAACATGCGAAAACGTATAAAACGTACGAAAACGTTCAATAACGTAAAAAATGTGCGAAGACGTATAAACAAAAAAGGGTTAATACACAAAAAGTTACTAAAGTTTGGTCAAATGTTCACCTAAGTTACTAAAGTTTTTTTTGGTTACAAACAGATTACTTATGTTATGTTAACTGGTTACATAGGTTACCCCGTATGTTTTAACCTTTTGTTACAAGTTACCTGTCTACGTGGCATGGGATGTGGTAATTTTTTTTATAACACTGATTAATAAAAAGGGAAAAATCAATTAAGGTTCTCATTTCTCTCTTTCATAGCAACCATCACAAACCACCAAACCATTCATACACCACCACCCCGTCACCGTTATCATCCCAACATCGCCACCCAGACAACACCCACACACCACCACCACTACAAAAAAGAGTACACTTTAGATGTAAAATGCACCAATGCCACATCCCTGCCCAAATCTCGCCGAAAAAGTGCTTAACACAAAGAGAAATATTGATATAATTTCATGAAGTTTAAAACCCAGGACCTTGAAGAATTGCTTGTATTGTATCTTAGAATATGTTATTGTGATGACTAAAAGAGGGTTGTTTCCATATCTGAGAGAGGGAAGCGGCGGTTTGGTGGAGTCGGTTGGAGGCCGCGACAGTTCAATGGTGACCGTTTGTGTTAGGTGGTGGCATTTGCCGCCTGGTGTGAGGGGTGGTTTAAACACACAAAAACATGAAACTAGTTGGATGGTGGTTAAAGCACACAAAAACTTAAGAGTCGATGATGATAAACTGATGGTTGAAGTAGCCTGAAAAGGTGGATATGGCGGTGGTGGGTTGTGCGACTATGCCATCGAAGATGGTAAAAAATTGAAAGGGACGATGGTGTACTTTATGAGAGAGAAAAAGAAATTAATAAGTGTTTTTATGACACATTATTGGTAAAATGTTATTTATATAAAAGAATTGCAAAAATAAAATAAAAGATAATAAAGGTGGAACCCACAAAATGTCAATGTGGCAGTAAAACTATCAACCGGTTGCCCATCTTGAGAGTAACCCGAGAGTAATTTTTTAAAGGTTGAGTAACCCAAATTATAAACCCGTATACTTGAGTAATCTGTTTGTAACCATAAAAACTTTAGTAACTTAGGTGGACATTTGGCCAAACTTTAGTAACTTTTTTGTGTATTAACCCAATAAAAAATTTGGACACTTTGCCCGTTTGACCCGAGACCGTTTGACCCGGGTCCATTTGGCCCGCGCCCGTTTGATCCGAATTTTAAAACTCATCCGTTTTGCCCGCACCCGTTTTACCCGCGCCCGTTTGGCCCGTTACCCGAACCCGCCCTACCCACCCATTTTGACACCTCTGCATTTTATCTTTTTTATTTTTCTTTCAAACATTTTCCAAATCCTAATCTCATTCCAAACCAATTAGAAAAACAAACGCACCCTAAATAATTTTAATTAATTAGCTAAGAGTAAAACTGTCATTCTATCAAAAAGTAAGAAAGAAAAAGCAGTAATGAATGCACTTTTCTTAAAAAGTATTTTTTGTCAAGGACAATAACTTTGGGACGGAGGGAGTATTACTTTATTTATTTCTTGAGTAAATTACATCGTTGGTCCCTCAACTATATTAAGTTTTTGGCTTTAGTCTCAAGTTCGACGAAATTGCACTGATAGTCTTCAACATCTTGATTTTGTACCGTTAGAGTACCAAAAAGATTAACGATCGTTAAAATTCTTGGGGCTTTTTCAAATTTTCAGCATTCCTTCTCCAAGCATCATATTAGGGATGAGCATCGAGTCCAACCCGAATCGGACCGAAAAATACCGAACCGGACCGAGACCGATTTAGCCCAAAACCACGGACCGGACCGAATGTGTTCGGTCCGGTCCGGTCCGAGAAGGTAAAATGACCTGTTGTACGTAAGACCAGACCGAACCGAACCGGAACGCGAACCGAACATGAGGTAAAGTGTAAACCGAGGACTGGACCGAAATAGGTTCGGTCCGGTTTAGACCGGTTTGTCGGTTCGGTCCAATCCGTATCCGTTATGCTCACCTCTATACCATATCAGATACCCATTTTCACACATTTCTTTTCCAAACACCCTATCTTTTTCAACCTCTTCACCGCCACCATCAGGGCTGTAAACGAACCGGACAAACACGAACGGATCCTTGTTCATGTTCGTTCATTTAATTTTAACCGGACAAATAAACGGACACGAACGCTTAAATGGACGAATTTTCTTGTTCATGTTCGTTTATTAAGAAAATGAGTTGTTCGTGTTCGTTTATGTTCGTTCATTAAGAAACTAAACGAACATAAACGATCGAACATAAATAAACGTAGAAAAAAACATAAAATATTATCAAATTATAGATAATATTATGTTTTATAAGTGTTGTTTTATTTAAACATACTAGATTTAAAAGTATACAATTAAAAGATATGATATACGAACATAAACATATAAATGAACATAAACGAACGTTAATAAACGCCTAATCAGATGTTCACGAGCATAAACGATCGAACGTGGCTTGTGTTAATGTTCGTTCATTTAACTAAACGAACGTAAAATAATGTTCAATGAACGAACATGAACAAACTTTTTACCGAACGGTTCATGAAATGTTCACTGAACGTTCAGTTCGTTTACAGCCCTAGCCACCATCACGTCAAATCTTACGTTAACCAATAAAAAAAATTGAAACAACAATTTTTAACTATCTCATAACATTAATACTACAAACTATTTCACATGTTCCAAGTAAGACTTGATTCCAAACAACATGGGGTATCATTATGACCCAAGCACATTAGTACGCTAACAAATAAAATACAAATGGAATTTTTTAACAACTTACCGATCATCTTTTTCCCTTCAAAGTTCAAACTTATTAAGCATCTCCATTAGATAAGAAAAATAATTCGGCCAATAGTTTTGAAACACATTTGCAAAATCATCACCCACAATATGGATCACCACCACCGTCACCACGAGTGGTTATAATTTTAAACTTAAATAAACTGACGGGTTTAGTTCATGAATTGATAAGGTGTTTGACAAGAAATGCCAAAAATACGAAAAAGATTTTAAGACACCAAGCGAAGCAAATTCAGTGTTGGAAACTGAGTGCAATTTCATCGATCTTGAGACTAAACCTAAAAATTAGACATAGTTGAGGGACTAACGATGTAATTTAGTCTTATTTCTTTTTGTATTTTACAAAAAATAATTTGTCGTTGTATGTCAAAACCAATATTCCAAATGGGTTCTACGAACCCCCTTTCGTACTTTAGTACCCAATACGTATTTTATACCAAGCACGCCCGTAAGACCAGGCATTATGGTGTGACTCCACCACACGCCAACCCCATGATGCGGGTGTCACCACCGCGTATGGTTTTGTGGTTGGATGGTCCGCACTATCTAACGATTTTTTTTGAGCATATGGGTATATTTTTGGGTATGTTTTTATAAAATAGGGTATTTTATATTTTTGTATTCAATAAAGATTTATAAAAAAATATGAATCAATATTAATAAATAATAAAAAAAATTATGTAGAAACATGTGCATACAAGTATTGTAACTAGTGAATAATGAAATCTTTTTATATATCGCCTCACTCATGCACTCATGCACTCATGCATGTAATTGTGTTGTATTCTAGACTGTTTAATGTAAATAAACTTGAAACACACTGTATGTAATTGTGTTGTTTTCTAAAAGGTTCGATGTAAATAAACTTTAAACAAAATGGGTCCTATGTTTGATGGGGAAGGTAGATGAGTTGGCAAAACATACATCCAGAAGCCATCTCATTCCTCTATACTCATCTAATAACGTACATCTCCCACAAGATCCATTTCTTTTCTTACTCTCTTCTCTCGTCTTTGATCCACAAAACAAACACCAAGAAATGAGCTATCAAGACTACCCACCACCAGCACCAGCACCAGGTAGGTATATCATCATTCAATTCTCTCATTTTGTAGTTTTATTTTCAGGGTTCTATATGTTTCATGAAAACTCAGCTTTTTATAATCATTTTATGTTTGTTAAAGGGTATGGGTCTACATATCCTCCTCCCGCGCAACCACAACAGCCAGGCAATCCATCAGCTCCACCACAATATAATAATATTGGTTACCATTACCCCCCTCCATCGCCTGCAGGCGGATATTCTTATCCACCACACCATCCGCCTTATCAAGGATACTTTGCTCCAGGTCCACCTCAGCCTCAGCCCCCTTACCACTGTCATCATGATAGCTATGATGATGGCTCTTCTTTCCTTAGGGGCTGGTATGCTTAACTTGCATCCATCTGTATAACTAGTATGTGCTTTTATTAATTACTCACTTACCATTAATATATTGATATGGAATTCAACATTTGTTTTGCAGCTTGACTGCCTTATGCTTTTGTTGTGTTTTGGAGGAATGCTGTGGTTGGTCATGAATGTAGTCCGCCATTTAGCAACGTACCGGCGCGATGCTTGTGATACAGAGGTGATTAAATTTTGTTGGCTGAGTATTGGTTTGCACACTTGTTGTGGCAACAATTTTATTTGTTCAAAATAGCTATATAATCAAATTTGTAATTGTAATTTTCGCTAAATAAATATTGACATGTATATGACTTTGCCACTTCAATATTTATCTATATGGAAAAAGGTGAATTGGTTTTGTATCTGAGTTTGTTAGTTATTTTTCAAAGTTGACTATATGCAAAAGGGTAAAATGGTTGGTTGATTCAAGAGGTTAAAAGGAAATGTGGGTTGAAACATTTGGGCACTATAGTGATTTCTTCTTGCTGGCAATATAATGTCAATGTTAGAGGGTAAAGTAAAGACTATATTGGAATTTGTATTCTAAATAATGTACACCAACTCGAATACAACATGTATATTATGAATAATCTACTTATTTCTGAAGATCAATCATTACAACTTTCAGTTCATTTACATGTATACATTTACGAATGTCAAAAATATCAAGTGTGCCTTTCCGAACTGTCATAATGGAACAAGTAATAAATAAGTGTACCTTCAGATTTAAGAAACTCCCGAATTTTGTTGCCTGGACTTCTGGCAAAACCAGGTTGCATCCCGACATCAACCTCTGCCTCTATGGGTCAAAGAGCAACATCAGAAATCACCTATGTATATGTGAAACCAGCAAGGTAGATCAAACTCGTGTACTTGGTGGCATATTTTTGGCAAGCGATGTCAGACTAAAAGTGTATCACTTCTTATTCACATTATCCAAACTAGCAGGCACCATGACATTGTAACCATGTAGGGTTGGGATCGATTCCCTGAAAAAGTCGTACCCCCTAACACTCTGACCCTTCAGCAATACCACAAAACAAGACATGATGCTCTTATACTTGATATGATCAATCTAATAATGAACAAAGACAAGAGTTAATCAACATGACCCCGAACAATAAATAGTTGTATCCTATCTTAGCTTTTAAAAATTAATATAAAGCAATCCAATTCCAATTGCATTATTGGTAGAAATGCATAAGAGGAAATACAGCAAATATACAGGTTCGTAAGGTTCAAACTATAGTCCAGGTAAGCTAATAAACCAAAAGAAGATATTGACCTTTGTTCAGAAAATACATTGCATCTCCTAGCATAACATGGTGATACAGTTTTCCGATGAGGTCAGTGCCACGAAATTCACCAGTAACTCGAGCATAATGCAACTAGATGAGCATGATTCCTTATTAGAGGTAATTTGAAACAATTTTCCAAATTATCAAATCCAACATAACTGACGAATTTTGTAAACCTAAGATGCAGATACACTGGCAGAAATAAAGTAATAATTTGTTTTATACAAAATACCCGTTCCATCACATGAAAGCGGCATATAATATATTATAATAACCACATATAGATGAGAAATATAGACCGCGTAGAGCAAAATGGCGGTGGGAGTTTATTAAAACAATCCTCTGATTTCATATCTTACAATACCCAAAATACTTTGTGATAATGACAATGCGATCTGATTTCACATGAAGCACTGCACTCTTTAGAATGTAGAGGTTACCATCATGATAAATACTAAATGTTTGTCTATCTCATTTCAGGCAGTTCTAACTAGGGAATTGATAGTAAGTAGCGACCATGTTAGCAATCACATGCTTTTCAATACTTTTCAATAATTACACATGATTGTGCATCAGTGATAGATAGTATATAAGATAAGTTGTTTGACCACAAAAGATAAGAGGGGTGTGTGCCACAAAACTGATGAAAACGTTGGTCGTAGAACATCTACAGTCTGTCAATGGAACTTGTACTTCCTATCAAAAGCAATCTGAATTCTTGATAAAATTTATCAAGTCATGAATCTGTATGTATCTAAAATCGACTATTTTACAGATTTACTTGACCACGGTTAAACTGAGGCAGAATCTGATACCCCACAGGATTGAGAGATTTGCAAGCTTTGAATGTTAAAAAACACAGGAAAAGCAGAGAAATGTACCCACATGCATCTTCTGTAAATTAGCAGGGCAGAGTTTTTCTTTCATGCTGTTAACATGGAATTCATTTCTTTCCTTCCTTTCTTTGCTTGGAGCCATTATTGTTGATCTGATTTGTTGTAAAAATACGCAGATTTGCATTGACTTGCAACAATTAGGAGAAAAGAAGCATCTTTTTACGCCAGCACACTCACCAATAATCACCACATGAACAACATCCATCTCTAAAATGGTGAAATCTGCTCGAGTCCCTGACTATGATATCCCTCCCAACAATTTTGGAAATAACTTTAATTGCAGCATGACAGTCGATGCAAGCACGCAAGTTCTTCATCACTACAATGGGTGATCCTTTGGGTGTACTAATAAGTGCAAAAGCAATCGCCAACCTTTCACTGTGATATTTAACAGATTCTACCTTAACTTCCTCGCTTACATTTTGAAGGATCATACTTGTGTCTGGCTTGTACCCTTCCTCTTCCATCTTCCTCCACAAAACATCAATCCTTTTCCTAATATCCTCAATCTGAGGATGTGTTCTGTCATTTGCAGTGAAAACATGAACATTGTGGTTAGCTTCAACCCAACTGTAAGCAGTTACCTTCTTAATGCCCCTATCCTTCATCGCCTTCTTCACCCTACTAACATCTTCCCATTGTCCCGCTTCCGCATATATATTAGACATGTTGACATATGGAGCAGCATCTCTAAGAACCTCCATATTAAAGAGGGCATCTGCAGCCCTTTTAGCAAAATCTTGATTCTTGTAGACCCTGCAAGATCTCATGATAGAAGACAACATAATTTCATCTGGCGCAAATGGCATTTCATCCATTAATCTCTCCGCTTCAGCAAACTGTGCACATCTGCACAACAAATCAATCATGGATGCATAATGTTCTCTTTTAATGGTAATCTTATATCTTTCAGTCATGGATTTAAAGTGAGCACGCCCTTCCTCAACGAGCCCCCGGTGGCTGCAAGCTGTCAGAACACCCAAGAAGCTCACTGAATCCGGCTGAAGACCCGATCGAACCAACTCCTCAAAGGTCCTTAGTGTGGATTCACCGTCCCCGTCCTGTGCATAAGCTGAGATCATTGCGTTCCAAGAGACTATATTCCTACTAGGCATTTCATCAAAAACTTGTATCGCTTCTTTTATGAACCCACATTTTGCATACATGTCAAGCAGAGAACTACCACAGAAGACATTCGACATACAACCCAATGTGACAATAACAGAGTGTAATTGTTTCCCTAGCGAAAGAGACGTCAGGTTTGCTGAAGCTCTTATCGTGCTTGCATAAGTTGCTTGGTCACCATAAACATAGGCTTTACGCATCTGCTTGAAAAGCTGAACAGCTTCATCATATAACCCTTGTTGAACATAAGCCGAGATTATAGCAGTCCATGGAACTGAGCTACCGTTTTGTGGGAGGCTTGCAAAGATCACATTAGCTTCCTCAAATCTCTCACATTTTGCATACAAATCCACTAATGCATTTCCGACCAGAATATCCATATTGGCCTCCGTTACTAACGCTTGAGCATGTATTTGCCGGCCCATTTTTAAATTTAGCTCACTTGCCGCTAGGCTCAGCATTGTAGCAAAAGGAAACTGTTTCCTGTCAAAGTTAGTCCACTGTAATTCACGAAAGAGATTCAAAGCTTCCTTCAATTTTCCAGCCCAAACAAATCCAGTAATGATCACATTATACGATACACAATCAACCAACGACATCTCATCAAATAGTCTTTTTGCATCAGCTATGGAATCATGTTTCGAGTAAAAATCAAGAAAGGCATTAGACACAAAAACATTCCAAACAAAATTTGCTTTCACAACAAGCGCGTGAAACTGCTGCCCAAGAGGAACAGCATTCATCCCCATACCAGCACATATAACCGCCGCATAAGTAAACTCAGACGCCATTACACCCGCACATTGCATCTCCTTAAAAAGCTTTATCGCTTGATCATTCATCCCAACATTTGAATACCCAGATATCATCGCATTAAACGTCACAGAATCCCTCACCCCCATCTCCCCAAAAACCCTTCCACCCATCTCAACCGAACCACTTTTACAATAAGCATCAACTAAACTATTACAAACGATAACCGTCAAACCAAACCCAAGCCTCAAAACATGCGAATGCACTTGACTTATCATCACCATCTCCTTACAACCAGACAATAAAGTCGCAAAAGTCACATAATCCGGAAGCGTACCCCATTTACACATTTCAGCATAAACCTTAAACCCTTCCAAAGGTAAGTTATGCTGCGAATACCCGCCAATCAAAATGGTCCAAGAAACCGCAGTGCGAACATCCATAGTGTCCAAAAACTCATGAGCACGAGTAAGGTTGCTTGATTTAACATACCCAGAAAGTAAAGTGTTTAGAGAGAAAGTGTTTTTATGAGGCATTTGGTCGAACAGTTGGCGTGCTTGGGAAATATGACCGTTGGAAATGAGGTGGATAAGTTGGAAATTGGCGCGTGAGGATTTTGGGTTGAAACCTGTTTTGATTATTGTGGAGTCTAGTGGACATTGTGTGGTGTAACAAAATGATGTACATATTTTTTTTTAGATTAACAGAGTTGCTTAATTTCATAGGAAAGATGATCATACGATATTTGTTGTTAAATAAATTGTTTGACAATATAAACGAAACTAGTCACTTGTTTAGATTTAATGAAGGTAACGGGCCGTTAACTTGTTTAACCAGTCAACTCATTTATGTGAATACGGGTTATAAAGTTCGTGTTGAGGTTGAGTTCTCTGACCCGCCAACCTGAAACTTGAACTCAACCCGGATTGCCGCTTTTTATTTAAATGTTTTTATCACCACCAAAGTAGCCTAGTGTTAAGGCACTTGATGTCCTCTCAAGATGTTTAGGGTTTAAACCTCTCCAAGGGTGCTCAGTGAAATGGTTGAAAACGGCTACGGAATACTCCGGTTAAGCTACGTACATCGATGTACCCTAGCTTAATAACCTCAATATGAAAAGCATACTAGCATAGTGTGTGTTTACCATTTTTATTTGCTACTATGTTTGAACTACTTACACCAAAACCCAAAACTAAAAGCTCAGTTTTGATAGAAAGCTAGAATGCAATCGGTTATATCAAACTAGTAAACATCTCTACTCTTTACAAGTAGCAATGTTTAGAGTCAGGAAGCTAATTTACTCCTTGTAAACTTGAGATTGCAGTCCCAAGACCTAAGGGCATGCAGTATGGTGAGTATGGTCTATGCGCACTCGGCATCGCGTGACGTCCATTCCACTCCTTGCAGCGCCCTGAAGAGGTCAGGTATTAGATATAGTATGTCTTTTTAACTTTTTTTTATTTTATCAAGTCTAACATTTGTAGAAGAATTCCGATGGCTACTCCCATGACCCCGTTTAACAAGAAAAAGAAAGGGGGAGGGGCCACTTCTGTGCGAATGTGGCTAAAGATTGGCCAAAAAGAGGACATAATGTCATATGAATTCTGTTTTTCTATTTGCTGCATTCCGTTTTGTGCTACAGTTCTAACAATACATACAAAGGTGAGAGATAAAAGGGCAGCAGCAAAAAGCCCAACAAGCATTACTTCCACACAAGAATCGACTGTTAAAAGCCAAAGATAAAGCGAAAATTTTCCTCTATTGGTTGTTGCAAAGTTTTTTCATTTCATCAACTCTTTTAATATCATCACGACAAGGGTCACATTTTGCAGCAGTGGATTATGAAAAACCAAAGGATGAACGAACAAATAAAACAAAAGAAAGTGGTCACACACTACAACACACTGCATTTACAAATCATTGTTCAGAACCAAACATCCTTATATTATCCAAGTCTATGAAGAATGTCCGGATTTCCATCGGTCCAAGTTCAACCACTAGCTTTTCAGAATCAACAACGCCTCCCCTCACAATCTTGCCTTCAGATGAATCTTTCACTTTCCAAGCCAGTCTCTTCTTCTCCATCTCAACTCTTTCTTGGTTACCCGACAGATTCATCTCCGTCACCTTGCTTATCTGAAAAAACAAATGCATAATTTCAGTTGGTATTAACCAAAGTCAACATATGTGTCACATAATATACCTTTCTGTTTGGGAAGAGCTTCTTCAGCTCCACGTTCGCCATTACTGAATAATCTTTGTCCTCTCCCACCTTTTAAACCATAAAACAAACACCCTTTAAGTATCATATCGAATGTTGTGTGACAAAATGTTAATTAAAACACATATAATTCGTATGTTCTTCAAAGACGAAATGCTAGAAATTAAATAGTATGATAAAAGGAAAACCTCATAAAGATGAGCCAAACGAAGGAGTACTTTTCCACTTCCAAGCTCCTGTAAAGATAATATAATATTAAATTTCAACATGGTACTTTAAAAAATCATAAAGTGGTGCACTAATCTACTTTAGGTAACATTGAGGTAAGAAAGATATCAAAAATGTTCTTAGGGCATTGTTGCCAAAAGTTAGCAAGATATATGAACCAATAAATTCATATTAATCATAAGGCGTACATGCAAAATGAACCAGTCTATAATGTTAATATAGAGTAATTTATCTGCCAAAAGATTTAGGATCATAACTTGGCAGTTCCAAGAACTCAACCGAAACAAAGAACATTTAAGGTTACTGTATACCTGTAAAGTTATAATTGCTGTGTTGTTCGGTAAGCTATAGGATTCATCTATCATTGAGAAGGACGATACATGAGAGTTTGTCCAGTCATTTCCATCCTGCAAGAAACATATACATATAAACATAAACACACATATAAAAAACCAAGAATCTTGTATTTATCTACACCAATGTTGCTCACAGAGAATATGTTACCTGTTCTGCAAATGCTAGAAGAAGAGGAGAATAAATTTCTTGACCAAACGTGCGACGCCACTTGGCTCCGTCTCCTATGGGATCGATTCTGATATAAAATTTCCCTTGGACCTGAAATACCACATGAGAAATACATCTGAGAAAGAACGGAAACACAACAATAGGCTACCATTTGACTTACTATCTTATGTTTTAACTTTTAACTATCACTTAAGCCTCTTGGTTTCTGTAGATATAGTTAGTATGCTTATGTAACTAACAATCCCATGTTGACATAAATTTTGGATACTAAGTCAAAAGTAGGATTACTAGCACACCTGGAGGTCTTTTGAACATGCAACTAGATAAAAATTTAGTTAACAGAGAATGTGCATAGAAACCAAGTGCTCTAAAGCAATATAGAAGATTCTGACAGACATATATTAGTCAAAACAAGAGGACACATACATGATACAAATCTATTAAGTACCACCCAAGCCCTTGCAGAGGAATGTATGTTATACTAGTCAGAGTCCCATTGATAAACATTTTATAAAGAAATAGCATGCTTACCACCAAGCCCTTGCAATCATCGACGACGCATATGGTCTCATTTAGCACCTCACCAACACCTTTTGCATCATCAAACAATAGCCTCCTTAAAAAAGTAGAGAAAGCAAAGACATTAGTATATCATATATAAACAAAAATATGTATTTGGAATCATCAGAAGTATTAGGTATTCTTCTACAGATTAGCCTAAATATAGTTTTTCGAATGGCCAATACCTTAAACAGATGCTATCTAGAAGCGCAAGTGAAAAACATACCTATGGAGCATTAGTTCTATTTGGCCATCTACTAAACTCGAGCCACCTACTGCACGGTCCACCAATACTGAGAGTTCCTTACTTCCATCCTCAACATAAGCTCCAAGGTTTATCTAAGCAATCATGAGTACACAGCGATACAAAGGAACAAAATAAGTAAAATACAGATCAACAAGTAAAATACAACCAAATGAGTTATATGGTTGCATGTAGAAAAGGGCCTATTAGAAGCTAACAATTCAAGATAGCATCTTATAAAATACATATACACAGTTAACGATTCCTAATGGTCAACCTGATTATAGAGTATGAAATAGGATATGAACTAATGAACACGTACTGGGTAATAATTTCCAGCAACTGGTTCATTCACTTCCAGATCCCAGTCAGTTCTGAAATCAAGAACCTGAGAAAAATAGTAGTATTTTATCAAACTGCAAACATCTGATACTGTAGGTTCATAATAATGTAAGAGATTCGCTGGATATAAAATGCAATAATTGATTCAAACGAGAGATAAATATTAGAGCACAAAATAACCATATATCTGTATACCCTTTTAATGAAGTCTCTCCCGTTAGAATCAGTATAAAATGTCTTCTTAGTCTTGAAGCCAGTTGTGATCTGAGTTGTTATTTCTTTCCCAACACCATCATCTACAGGGATAGGTCCAATCTAGTACCAAATTGCACCACATATGATCAGATGATATTTTTTAGCCAAAAGAAAACTGCCACAACTACCAATCAAGCCAACAGAAAACTTACAGTAAACTCAACTTCAGCATGTTCCTTGTCCTTGTATACACGGGTGACCTGCATACAATTACTTTATGTAAATGAGAGAATATGCACAATATAAAACATATGACTGACTGTTGCATGTGCTATATATGTCTGTCTGTGTGTGATTGGTAGCTGTTATATCTATAGTGCTCAATGTGACATATATATGAGTCTGCATCGAACAGAAAGTCTCTTAAAGATAGTAACTCAGCGCATCAAATATTCATTCATATCTGCATGAAGACATTGCGACTCGTGACGGGGAACGAAAGAAATGGCAAAAACCTGAAAACAGAAGTAATACCTAAAACCAAACATCTTTCACAGCAAAATACCTGATTTATCCAGGAGTTAATCGGTTGGTGCACTTCATCCATAAGTGGACCCCTTATTATAGTAAAAGCTTTCTGCAACGAACAGACTCTCAGGAACGGGATAATCACTTGCAACATGTACTGGAATTCGTATGTTGATTACCCCAACATAGGACACCAAAAGAAGAATGGTTTACCTGCCCTTCAGATTTTATTGGAAATGTGCCATTAGGACGGAAGATATAAGCTCCAGAGGCCTTTAAAAAGTAGAAACAATTTTAGAGGATGAACAAAATTCATGTAACCAACTTCACTGTTAAAACATTTAGAAAATTATAATGAATAAACTATATTCAGTAAACCTGCATACACATACACCTTTCACTTTCTAGTTAAGTAATTGCAGTACCTGATCTGTGTTATTATGCCCAGAATAGTAGCTATAGGAGTGTTCCATGGATTCTTCAACCTTGTATCATGTGCAAAGAAAGAATGTTAATATTATGTTTGAAAAATGAGCACAGATTCATTTATATCAAATGGCTGCTGCAAAATGATATAAACAATAAATTTGAATCTAAGGAATTGCAGATACCAAGTTTCTGTTATTGATATAGCGTGTAAGCTTTCCCTCATCTGTAGCATAATGCAGCTTCAAATTTCCTCCACCAACTACTGCAGTCTCATCCCCAGTACTGTCTGAAGTCCACACTGTTGACATTGTTGAGCTTCTATCTGCTAACCATAATTACGGAAGTCATATTATTTTTAATGTTTGTAACCATAACTTCATATTTTTAACGACATATTTAGTAAATTGACCTTTGTGTTCTGCCTTTGAGATAACGTAGGTGCTGAAACCAAGAGGTGGTACAGATGCTGTAAATCCGAGCCAGTATTGGGGTGTACTGCTTGGAGATTTACCAAGATATGCCTTAACATGGTAGTTCCTCGTGTTCAAAGAGGCATTGAATATAGGAAGAAGCTGTGATTTAATTTCTTTTCCACTAGAATCCAGGACAATCAATTCGTGGGTGGAAACCTAGAGCAATGTGATATCAAGTCAAACAATTGGGTGCATAAAGTCAAATTCAAAAATATGATTAGGGAACAGTGACAACACTCACAGGAATTCGGACCACTTCTTCTCTCTTCCATCCTAGGGAATTGTAGACAACTACCACCTATAAAATTATGGAGGCTTGTTATGATGGTAATCTAGACGTGGAACAAATTAGAAAAACAGAGTGAAGATCAAGCTTACCAAACTCTTTCCCTCAGCCAAAACAGCTTCAGATGGAGGACAGTAACTTATGTTAAGGAGAGGACACTGAACAGAAATTTACCAATTAGCCATTGGTCAATTTTATAATCAAAATTAGAAGAACTGAAGTAGCAATTCTGCTTAGACTACCTGCTGTAACATGCCAGCTGTTTTTTCATAGTTGTCACTTGATCCTGAACTGGTTAAAAATGCTAATGACGAGGTCACTATCTTCTCAGCCTGCACATATGTGGAGCTAGGATAATTTACGTGCGTATCTCTAACTGTTTCGTTTCAACTAGTATTATGTATGAAATTTAATCAAGCCTTACCTCTGCATAGCCCTTTGAGATACGTAATGCATAATCAGCAGCCACGTGTTGTCTTTGTGTACCACTAACTGCATCATGATGTTGAGCAATTGCTAGGGCATTTGCCAGGGCATCTGTATTTGGTCCAGACCCGTTCCTGCCTATGTAAAATTCTAACTGCCTTGCCGCCTGAACTTATTGTAGGTGAGATTTCAATAATACATAAGCAGAGACAATGAGACAAAGGGGTTCTGCAAGAACTTACCAGATAGTAACTACTCATTGACCTGACATAACCTTTAAAAGTTGGCCTGCTAGTAAAGTATCCTGTCCAATAGGTATTTGCTTTATCTGCATACCTAAAAGTTATCATTTGGTCTTTTAGAACATAAGACAATAGACTGATAGAGATGGAACGTGGTGTCAACTTGTTTAACACTGTAAGATAACATGATACTTACGGGAAGAAGTCATCAGTTTTTAGAGGCCATGTTTCATTAGCTGCATTTTTTGCGTCTGTGTAAATAGAAGGGGTAGAATAAAGTGCATTGACACGGCCATCCTTAACAACAGTAAAACTAATTGATTAGTTTTTTTCACAAGTTGTGTGGGCAAAAACAGTGAGCAGAAAGATTATGAAAGAATCTAGAAGTAGGTACGGGTTCAAATGTAAAGGGCAATACCAAGTTGACATAATGAATAAACTTGTCCATCTGCCTGAACCACGAAACTGCGTATTGATACCGAAAATCGGTTCCCATTGCCCACATTATATGGTTTGTCCTTGTTACATTAACCTATAATGGCAATAGCAACATGATTTGGAAATGTAGAAATAAGGGAAGTGGTATAAGATAGTGCTTCTATTTCCTAACCTAGAAAATTTAATAGAAAGATTCTGGTGCATCAAGTTGATGTGATGTAGTATAGATACAGTTACATACCTGAGCCATGGCAGCCTCTACAAAATCATTTACCCGCTCTTGAACATTGTAGTCAAAGAGGAGTTCATCATCCTTCAAAATACAGATAAGTAACCAATAAAAAAAACAGACAATAAAATCTAATATTCACATTATGGTTTGTGTATATACCTGGATAGGATCAGATACATCATTGATTTCAAACGTAAAGCCATCAGGTGGATCATAATGTCTGGGAAATATGCCAGTAAATATCTGCAAGGAGAGATACATATAAGTTGTTTGTTTTTTTAAAAACAGTTGCAATATAGTAGCAGATTCTTAATATATATCAACTAACTAAAAATATACCATACGTGTGTCTGCACATCAAAAGATGGTGCCTGTGTTCTATACACTCACCTGTGAAGACGAACCGAGAGACTTGGAACCCTGCCATATAAACTCAAGAGTCTTCTCATTTTTTCGCTTTTCCCTGTCTTGATAATCCATTCGAGCAAAGAAGAGAGAGTCAAATCCCACCTACAACACTCGAAAACATTACATTTTGATATGCATGAACTTAGAAACAGAACTCGAATTCTTAGACTGATGTACATCCCTCGTCCTAAATCATTTGGAACCGAATTAAAGAGAGAGATAACTAGCAAATAACCAAAAAGATCCGAGTGTATACCTCGGCACCTAACAAGTATGCTTGGACGGCAGAATGACCAAAAGGATCAATCTGCCAACCAACTCTAGGTTTTTGACCAAACTCCCGCTGTATAAACATATGTCCTAAAGTTGTCTGATCAATCAAGTCTATGTAATGCGGTGTCGCCTCATCATGCATACACATCCCTCCATTACTGAAAAATAAAACACATTTGAATACTATTAGCTACAACTACATTACAATGTCTAATACAACAGAAATTTCAAAACATTTAACATACATGAACTCAAGTTGACCAGTGTTCACCAGCTCCTTGACTTTCTCCTTAAGGACTTTGCTCTGCTGGTTCCACCATCTCTCAAAAAACGCCTACCAAAAATAAAACAAATTAATTTCATCGCCTGTGAAATTGAATGTTAAGAGCATATTAGTAACTAGTAAGCTTATGGCCACGTCAGCTTAGTTAGTTAGTTGTTATAGTTATGCTTTGATTCTTGTTAGATTTGTTATGAGTCAGTTAGCTATTAGTAATACTCCGTATGAGATATACACACAGTGATTACATACGGGGGAGTTTGGGTGCTTTTGTTTTTTTCTGCTTATCTGCTTATTTTAGATCATAAGTAGTTCCGTGTCATCTGAAATGTTTGTATTTTGAGTTAAAGAAATTTCTGAGCCTATTTCAAAGTGTTTATAACTAAATAAATTGTTCTAAACTAAAACTTTCTATAAATGGATTTAACTGAAATTTTCCAATAAATTATCGCTTTTTTTTGCATTTTCTACAAAATATGAAATTCAAACATCCCGACAGTATTCATTTCTCTAGAAACATACTTTAGTAACTAATAATGCCGGAAGTACATATTGTGTATAACATAAGGCTTGAAAACTCGATATGAGCTGAAGCCGAGCCCTTATAAGTCCAACCTCGGGTCGTTATATATTCCAATGGTTTCTTTTATAATCATACTCAACCGATAAAAGCTCAACTCGTTTACAGCCCTAACTAAAACCCAAAAATTAAGCACAAGAGAACTTACAATCTCAACATAGATAAACTTGCGATTCTTATCATCAATCAAAGCCGAAATAACCGAATCCAACACATTCTGAACACAAGCACCCTACAATTACATATATAGTGAGCAATAACAATCACACACAGTAGAGTAGGGAATGAGTAATAAAAACATACTCTAATAGAATTATTAGCTCCAGCATAGTACTGATCAACGGTTTTAAGCCAGCCTACGTCATCATGAGAGTGAGGTACCAAATGAACATTTATTTTATTAGGTTCTATTCTGTGAGCAGTGTCATATATCATATACTTGCACTTAACTAGTAACATAAAACAGCTGATGATGATTGTTATAATAAGTGTTAGTATTTGTTTCATCTTTAGTTTTAGAGTTGGTTGTGTGTTTTGGGAAGTGAAGAAGGTCAAAGTGGTGGAAATGAAAGTATGTTTTGAGTTGAGTGACTTGTTAAGTTGAGCAAAGTAATGTTTTAGAACCATTAAGTTCCACGTAGTAGTCATGTTTTCATCTTCTTCTTAATATGGTCGTACTCAACCGCTCGACTGCGCTACTCCTTTCAACGTTCGCCACATGGCATTTTTCAAGTACGATTAACTTTTGAGTTAAATGACAAATATACCTTCATTTATTTATTATATCTTATCTCTCTATTCCTTTCTCCCTCACCCTCACCCTTACTAGTAACCACTCTTTCTCTCTCACCATCACCATCATCACTCTCTCTCTCTATCTCTCTCTCACCAGCATCATCACCATCACCACTATTAAAGTCCTGCACAAACCGGTTGGTTAACATTTTGAACCCACATGCATTTCGTGAATAACTTTTTGGCAGTAATGACGATATGATTTATAAGTGTTCTATCCTTTATAAAACACCTTAATGGCAGTAATGGCGATATGATTTATAAGTGTTCTAACATTTTGAACCATTAATATTTGACA
>BQNB010080122.1:10983-30025 GCA_026074375.1 Tanacetum coccineum
AATTTTCGAAATGAACATTTACTACTAATTACTTGTTTACGTTTAATTTTACATTGAACGTTTTTATATTTTGTGATTATCAAAACGTAAAGATGTGAAAAATATTAATAATGTTTTTAGGCATTATTTCTATCAACAAACCTTTTTTCTATGCTTTTTTGTTTTAGATTATTATTAGTGATGATAAAATGTTTGATATTATTATGATAGATGGGTTCGACAGCCATCGGGTTGAAGACCAAGGAAGGTGTTGTTCTTACTGTTAAAAAGCGTATCACCTCGCCACTCTTGGTATCCCTTTATCTATGTCTATGGTTTTGTATACTTTTTAAGTGTGTTTGGGTATTACAGTTGATTGAAATTCTTGCTGGTAGTTTTTTATTTGAGTCGTGGCTGTGTAAGATTAATCGGAGGTGCAAAGGTAAATAAGGTTCTTTTATTATTTTTTTGTTTCGTTGTTTCTGTGGTTATGTGTGTTGTTGGATTACAATTTTCTCCCGTGTTTGTGTAGGCATTTGTTTTTCATTCACGCTTCGCTTTTGACATTTTTCCTTTATTTTTATTCACCTGCCTTGTTCATATAACTCTGCATCTAGCGTCCGTAGTAAGAATATGTGTTGGGCCAAGTGGCGTACAAACTGAAGGTGAAGAAAATTGTTTTGATTTTTTGGCCAATACTTTCTCTTTTTCAGCCAATATCTTTCTGAATATGTTACTGATACAGGTTTATTTGAACCAACAATGAGCCGATGGTTGTTCAAGAATGTGTGCACGAATAACGTTTGGTTAGTTCTTTATTCATCCATGACGTTGATATTCAATTGAAATCTTTTTGTTGCAATGAGACACAATGATTACTTTTATGAAATAATTGGTTTTGGTGAAAAATTTAAAGCTTTGGATAAAATGTTAAAATTCACTCTAATGAGGTGTTTCTTATTCTTTCTGTTTTATGTAAAAGATTGCATAATGCATCTTCAGACGACATTAACTTTGCAAGATCAACGTTCAACCGAAGCTCTTTGGAGAAAACTCCACGCAATATAAAGAAGATGATAAGCATATTTGAAAGTAGTATATCTCAGGTATGCACGCCTTTTCATTATTGAGCCCATTTGACCCGTGTTATTTTAAGCAAACTTGACTAGATATATTTAGCCCATAATCGAGTCATATATACTAAATGGATCAAATGTCAACCTGAAAAGATTCTATTATATGAACTTATTTCAGGATAGAGTACCTCTCAAGCCTCTAAGTACTAATCATAGAAAGCTGGAACCTCACGACTATTGAAGGATACAACGGTTAAAGATTATTACGACAGATCAGAATCAAGCCAAGATATTATTGAATGTTTAAGGTTCAATTTGCATGAGGTATTAACATTTTGTTTTAGGCACTTTACTTGCATTTGTGTTATGTACAGGCATGCTCTTGGATTTCTCAGCTATAAAGAACGCATTCGTAGTGTAGGTAAGTTTGTTTTGTTTCCATATCTTTTTGTTATCATAGTTACTGATTTATCTGATGTATCATTGCCAAATATTCAAAATTGATTTAATAGTTAGCAAGTCTTTGTCATATTAAAATATGAGAGACAAGAGAAAACTATTTGTACTATCTAATGATGAAATGGTGGATAATTCTCATAATTTGGATTTGAGTGTTCCATTTAAATGACAAGATGTAAAAGACAATGTATTTTGAAGTGACATTATAACATCTGATGTAAACACTAATGTCGCGTCAGTTGAGCGCAAGTAGACGGGTCAGGTCATTGGGGGTGCTTACCTAGATAATGGTCGCTTCTTTGCTGCATACAAAAAATGTTTTGAACAAGCTAACCCAAACACCCCCCTAGAAATACATAAGTTATTTGGATACTCGTAATTTTGGGCGCATTTTCAATCAGCAAGTCAGGACTAGAAATCTAACTCCTAGAAGAAACTATAGGAGCAATTCATCAATATTTACTACCTTACAGTTTAAGATGTTTGCTAGGGCTTTGAGCGACGTCCTTGATAGCGTAGAGAAAGTGTGATTTTCGGATTACTAATAATTTTTATAATGCAGATCTATTTACTAAAGATTACCAATGTGACAATGATATTTCTTTTGCATTCATGGATCAACTCCCTTGGTATGACTTATAAACATGTTTATGAAATCATCATTACTTTAAATATTGTAACTCATGTTTTGTTTCGTTAACTTTTACTTTTTGCTACATGAACAGATTAGTGGTTTGGCAACAGGTCAGAATACTAAGGTAATGTTTTTAAGGCATTTGCTCATAGCCTCAAAGAATTAGATGTTTTGTTAGGATTTACAATTTTGACTTTTATTTTTTCAGTTGTCGAGAAGATTAATTTTTGATGAACTAATGCCACGTACAAAAGTAGTTGTAGTAAGCTTTGAAGTTCCTAATCCTAGATTCAGACATGTTAGTGGTCTTTTTTGTGTTGCAATAAACGGACCCTCTCAAATCACTATGATAAAGTCTAGTGATTTTACTGTTATATAACAACTACAATAATCTACGCGTGTTTTTAATCTACTTTAACCAAACTTATTCATTTATAGTTTAATACTAACTTAATGGGATAAACAGATGCTAAATGGAACGGCGTGGCAACATCACTAACTCATGACGACTTCAATACATCTTAACATATATTACAACTCATATAACCACATAAGCAAAACTCCGATGACAAACAAGACTAAGCCTGGTGCATCGCACGGGTTTGAACGACTCGTTACATATTAATTTGTATTTCTAAATATGCATTAAAGATTATCTTACTACATCTTTAAAGAGAAAGTGTTTCCTCCATTAAATGTAGTATATACAAGTATGTCGGTGTAACACCCCCAAAAATGTGTCGCATCGGAAATATGTCCGGGGGCATTACTTCATAATACAACAACACAAGATACAAGAGGACGACCTCTAAATGTGTCGTTTGAAAAGTAAACTCGTTGATTTTCTTAAAATTGAAATAACATTTGTCCCAGAATTGCATCACAATGAAAAGCTTGAAAGCAATACAACGAGATTTGATCATTTGTATGTAAGTAGAAATCCATGAATGAAATCCTGTCAATTTAGACTCCAATTCACATCAAGTAAGCCAAGCATCTAATTCACCTGAGAAAAACATGCTTAAAAGTGTCAACATAAAGTTGGTGAGTTCATAGATTTTTATAAGTATGAATGTAAATTCAAATGAATGTATTTGCCTAATGTATCATCACAGTACCATGTAAAATGTTTAGAGACTACTGTCTCACTATAGTATCATAAAATGTTTAAGCAAAAATATTGGATCAAAGATTTGTAAAGTATGACGGACTATTCCAACCCTTAAATAGTCAAAAAAAATGTATGTACTTGTGTTCAAATCCAAGATTTGAAATGTATGCATGACCATTGTATCCAATACAATAGTCACCATATGTGATTACGATTACACACCTAAGTTCATGTAACTGCGCTTTGACTTGTATGTATGCCAATCTTTTCAGGCACTGTAAATGTATCCTAATGAATGCCAATCCATTTCAGACAATCAAAGTAAACGTTCATGTAGATGTAGTTCAATGTAACGACATGGTATAACGTTCATTTCCAGTGATAGCTAGTCACCCGAACGGGGATGTCAACCCTAATAGATGTATCTTATAACATTCGCGCTTACCCTCCGAGAAATTAACAGTTCATGCAACTTAAGCTAATCCATAATCATTAGAATGAAAAAAAGTTGTAGTATCCATAAGTGAACACTACTGATGTATCTCATCGCGAGATATGTAAATGAGTATATAAACGAGTTTGTAAGTACGTTGTGAAAAACAAGTATGTAAACAGGTTAGTAAGAGTATGTAAACAATTTTTTAATCGACCATGTAAATGAATTTGTAAAACAAGCATGTTCTCACCCCAAAAATATATGTAAAACAAGTAAAACATGGGGCTATAAACTCACCTCGATGTTGTAGAACGATTGGCCGGAATGCGCATATTAAGCGCCAGACAAAACGAAAACTGGAACGGCTCGACCAAGAAGTTGCGGTTTATCTTAACGGTTATATCCTACTAGCCTAGGATAATGTATTTGGGTTTTCCGATGAATGAGTACATCAACGCGACACGTTGATAAAAGATTTAGATTTAAAGTTGTAATAGTTTGGTGGTTGGTTAAATAAATAAATCAAAAAGTAAACGCAAGGTGTGTAATATATTCCGTATATATTACATAATGAAAAATGACCGAGTATATAATTCATACCGTGAATTATATAACAAGATACACAACCAAAAGAATAACTCGAAGCGTATATAATACGCGACATGTGTTACATCTAAAAGGTGACAATTAAAATAAAATGGTCCAATTATATAATACTTTCCGAGTATTATATAAGAAAGATGATATAAATAAAAGAAACTAAATAATTCGACACGCGCCCGAATATCCCCAAATGATTAAATAGAAAGTTTCTTTATAAAAATAAACGCACGTTTAAAGTTGCGGATTAGATAAATGAAATCTCTAAAATTATAGCTTACGTTTGATTACCGGTTCTTCACGATCTAATAATTCTTAAGGCATTTAATTCGTCCTTTTCAGGATAATAAGTAAAGTAAGATTTGTAAAAGTTTACTAAGTGTAGCGATTTATAAAAATCTCGGCATGACCTGTTCGTTTATTTAACGTTTTCCATATTAACAAAAGTTAATTAGTTTCCCTCAATTAAATCGATCCATGTTGCAAACCTAAACACCCCCTTAAGGTTATTATCCCCAAATCCAAACACTCCCAAATACGTTATTAAACACCAAAAACAAAATAACACACAACACATTTATTTAACCATTAAACCACCATTAGATCCGGTTTTATATTTATAAAAATCTTATGTTATTTTCATTAGTCGATTTGTACCATTTTAAACTACGAAACCCTTACGGCGGCTACCAAACCAAACACGCCCTTCTCTGTTTTTTTTTTGCTATCCCAAACAGTCCTTATGGTTGTTAATCAACAACCAAACACACCCTATGTTGTCAAACCAAACACACCCTTTTGTTTATATTAAACCCAAACACCCTTAATCTGTTATAACCTAAACCAAACACACCCTTTGTGTTATAAACATCAAAACCAAACGCCCCTATGGCTGTTAACTGCTAACCCAAACGCACCCTAATCTGGTACTATGAAACTAAATGCACCCTTGGTGCTGATTACCACTACCAAACGCACCCCTTTGGTGTTATAAACACCAAACGCACCCTAATCTGTGTTAATAACAACCAAACGCACCCCTTGTTGGTGCCTTCAGAAAAACAAACGCACCCTGATGGGTTTTTAGCAAAACCACCAAACGCACCTTTTGATGCATCAGTCAAACCCAACGCACCCTTTCGGTGCTACCATTACCTAACGCACCCTGGGTTGCTGGAGACAGAACCAAACGCACCCTAGATGCAGCAAAACTAACCGCACCCTGATGGGTTTTTAGCAAAACCAAACGCACCCCACTGGTGGTTCGTTTAAAAACCCAATGCACCCATTTTATGACTGAGTGGAGGTAGTGGTGAGGCTGACAGTGGTGTCGCGGTGATGAGGGTGGCGGTGGATGGTGTGCGGCTGATGAAGTAGAGGAGGTGGTGTCGATGTGATGGTGGTGACGAGGTGGAGGGGATGCTGACAAGGTGATGGTGATGATAACTGTGGTGGCTACGGTGGTGTGTGGTGGCCGAAAACTCGCCGAAGCGGCGCCAGATTTAATGGAGAGGAAAGGGAGTGGCTAAGTTAACTTTATAAAAAATCTACATATTTATAAATTTTGGGTGGCGGCCGATGGCGATGGCGATGGCCGAAAAAGTTGGGGGCGCCGAAAATTAAAAGAGGAGAAGTGTGTGTATTTAGGGTTAGGTTTGATAGAAAATGATGTGAACCCTAAATATACATATATTTATAGTAGAAAGTTTATAAAAAAAGTAGCAAGGGTAAGATAGTTTAGGGTTGAAATTATAAATATTACCAGAGGGACCAAAGATGTAATTTTTGTTAAATAATGGTTCGGTCTCTGGTATAGTTAACGGGTGATTTAAAATACGAAACTCGCGCCATTGCGTTTCAAATCATTTTTCCTATAAAAATAAGTATTTACTTGATAGTTACTAGAGGGACCGGAAGTGTAATTTTTGTTAATTAATGGTTCGGGACTCGTTTAGGCTAGTTAACGGACGATTTAAAACACGAAAGTTGCGCCATTGTTTTCCAAATAGTTTTTCCTACGAAAATGAGTATTTATACGACTCTTATTTCATAATTGTTTTATAACATTTATTTAAAATGTTTATTATTTATTCGGTAGTCCTCGGGTATCACGGGTAAGCTTGGTCCGTAAAATGAAATTTTAATTTAAATATTAGTGTTTTCAACAAATGTTTTTGAAATGAAATGTTAAATAATTTATTTAATTTATTTTTATTAAATAAATTTTGGTAATTAAATATAATTTAATTATTATCGTGTCGGTACGCGTTATGTGCGGTTTTCAAAATTAACGAGATATCCTCGTTTTCAAGCCAAATGAGATTGAAAATCAAATTTATAAATGACAAATATGTAATAATAAATATGATTTATTATTTAATTATGTTCCGAAATTTTACCGGTTATGCAGTAATCGTTTTTACATGACAATAAAAGGTCAAAAGGTCAAAAAGTCATGTCATACCCAAAGAGTCAAAGGGTAAAATAGTCTTTTAAAGTTCTAAAAATTCTCGGTTGTTACAGTACCTACCCCTTAAAGGAATCTCGTCCCGAGATTGAATTTGTGTTAACCGATTGTGTGATTAAGAAAAGATTTAAGATTTAATAAACCAGTTTTGAACATGACGTTGATAACTTTATTCGGTAAAATTTGATGTTTTGACACTTCTTAGTATACATAAACTTCGGCTAGGTTCACCAGGATATTCAATCCATCAAAATGGGTATCTCAAAAATATCATTATAGGTTTTATGATTGATAAAATCGCGTTATAAAGAGTCTCTTAATAGTGAAAGCATCGAAGGAGCAAGTGTAGTCGTGTGAGTATGTTTGTATAAAGTTTCAAATGTTCAAGGACAAAGTCTCGTTTATGATATATGTAATGTTCGATGATTAATATCGAACGAGGCTAATGGATGTAAGTATTTAACTTACTTAGCAGTACTAGAATGTATCGCGACCTAAGTCTTCATACTAGTGGCCCAAAATGAATAGTTCGACTAGATGTTTTGTCAATAGGTGTTTATCTGGTTTAAGGGGGGGTTGCATTACCTATTGGATAAAGTTGTACAAGCTGGGACCACTCCAGGACCCAACAACAGCAACAATAACGACAATAACCATAACAAACAGTGATGGGATGCGGAGAGTGACGACATTTCGAGAAACAATATCCCCAGAACAAAGTTCAACAAATGGGAGGAGCTCATGGGAGAGCTTATGCGATAGACGGCGGAATATGGTACTCAGTCGTTAGTTCGAGGATGAATCAACTCCATTAGTTCAAGTTTGCACAAGTCGGTTAGCTCCACAAACAGTTCATGATCGTAAAGATTTGTAACGACAAAAGTAATACCTTAAGAATGAGATAAGGTAGTTCAAGTGAGGCCTTAAAATTCTGCTGAGTGGTAAGACACGATTGTGTTTCTAGACCTTTTTAACTGATTTTGGTGATTATCGGGTTCGAGTTCGTACTCGTTTCATATCGGATACCATTAAGTCCACTCATTTATAATTCATTATTTGCGTAAAGAAGCGTCCTAATTTATGTAAATAATGAATTGAGAAACTTATGGTTCGGTGATTTACAATTTATTTATTTAAACGAAGAGGCGTCCCAATCCTTTTAAATAAAGAGATTATAAATCAGTCTACTTAATAATTTCCGATGCAATACGCGTACTCACAAAATTCTTCAAGGTGGTGGATGACATGATGATGCCGGTGCTCTAATGAGTATGGGGCGAGTGTTTAAAACTCGTCTTCGGAGACGGAGAGTAAAACAATCAAGGGAGATCGACATAGAGTTCAAAATAGTTGACAAGTATACGGTTAAAGTAAATAAGATAAAGGTCTTATGAACGAGTTAACATAGCAATTATCGTATCAATCCTCCTATTACAAGTCCCGCCCATACAAGACTTGTAATATTTAGATTCATACATAATTCCTTGTAAACCAACACTGTGACGGGTTTCGTGTAAAACGATATTGTATAAGGTTATGAAAAAATTTTAGAGGCTATTGTATAACTTACAATGTCTGAGAACGAAGTCAGACCATTTTGCAACCCACAATGTCTAAGAAGTAAAATGAGACCATTGTATAACTCACAATGTCTTAAGAAATGTTCTATTATTTATATAATTAACTCTTATATAAATAAATGTACAATATACGCAAAAGGGATGCAGGCATATATATTATAAATGTATGTCATGTAAGCACGTAATGTAACAAGTAATGTAAGCAAGTAAGCAAGTAGTGTGTATGCACATGGAAAATGTTTGATGTGATGCAATGTTTGTGAAAACGGTTATAGTCTAGGGTAAAATATGCAACCTAGTTCTCTATAACCTTGGCTCTCATACCAATCTGTAACACCCTCAAAAATGTGCCGTAGCGAAAATATCTCCAGGGGCGTTACTTCATACTACAACAACACAAGATACAAGAGGACGACCTCTAAATGTGTCGTTTGAAAAGTAAACTCGTTGATTTTCTTGAAATTGAAATAACATTTGTCCTAGAATTGCATCACAATGAAAAGCTTGAAAGCAATACAACAAGATTTGATCATTTGTGTGTAAGTAGACATCCATGAATGAAATCCTCTCAATTTAGACTCCAATGCACATCAAGTAAGCTAAGCATCTAATTCACCTGAGAAAAACATGTTTAAAAGTGTCAACATAAAGTTGGTGAGTTAATAGATTTTTATAAGTATGAATGTAAGTTCAAATGAATGTATTTGCCTAATGTATCATCACAGTACCATGTAAAATGTTTAGAGACTACTGTCTCACTACAGTATCATAAAATGTTTAAGCAAAAATATTAGATCAAAGATTTATAAAGTATGACTGACTATTCCAACCCCTTAAATAGTAAAAAAAATATATGTACTTGTGTTCAAATCCAAGATTTGAAATGTATGCATGACCATTGTATCCAATATAATAATCACCATATGTGATTACGATTACACACCCATGTTTATGAAACTGCGCTTTGACTTGTATGTATGCCAATCTTTTCAGGCACTGTAAATGTATCCCAATGAATGCCAATCCATTTCAGACAATCAAAGTAAATGTTCATGTAGATATAGTTCAATGTAACGACATGGTATAACGTTCGTTTCCCGTGATAGCTAGTCACCCGAACGGGGATGTCAACCCCAATAGATCTATCTTAAAACATTCGCGCTTACCCTCCGAGTAATTAACAGTTCATGCAACTTAAGCTAATCCATAATCATTAGAATGAAAACAAAGTTGTAGTATCCATAAGTGAACACTAGTGATGTATCTCATCGCGAGATATGTAAATGATTATGTAAACGAGTTTGTAAGTACGTTGTAAAAAAAAGAATGTAAACAGGTTGGTAAGAGTATGTAAACAATTTTGTACATGAGTATGTAACCAAGTTACGAAATCAAGTATGCAATCAAGTATGTAAAAGAGATTGTAAATGAATGTGTAAACAAGTTGTAACGATCATGTATTCTCCCCCGAGATTTGTAAATTAAATCTAAAACAAGTGAAAGAGGGGCTATAAACTCACCTCGATGTTGTAGAACGATTGGCAGTTAGGCATCTAATATGCACAACACAAACAGAAATCAGAACGGCTCGACCAAGAAGTTGCGGTTTATCTTAACGGTTATATCCTACTAGCCTAGGATAATGCGTTTGGGTTTTCCGATGAATGAGTACATCAACGCGGCACGTTGGTAAAAGATTTAGATTTTAAAGTTGTAATAGCTTGGAGGTTGGTTAAATAAATAAATCAAAAAGTAAACGCAAGGTGTGTAATATATTTCGTATATATTACATAATGAAAAATGACCGAATATATAATTCATACCGTGAATTATATAACAAGATACACAACCAAAAAAATAACTCGAAGCGTATATAAGACGCGACATGTGTTACATCTAGAAGGTGACAATTAAAATAAAATGGTCCAATTATATAATACTTTCCGAGTATTATATAAAAAAGATGATATAAATAAAAGAAACTAAATAATTTGACACGCGCCCGAATATCCCCAAATGATTAAAGTAGAAAGTTTCTTTATAAAAATAAACGCACGTTTAAAGTTGCGAATTAGATAAATGAAATCTCTAAAATTATAGTTTGCGTTTGATTACCGGGTCTTCACGATCTAATAATTCTTAAGGCATTTAATTCGTCCTTTTCAGGATAATAAGTAAAGTAAGATTTGTAAAAGTTTAATAAGTGTAGCGATTTATAAAAATCTCGGCATGACATGTTCGTTTATTTAACATTTTCCATATTAACAAAAGTTAATCAGTTTCCCTTAATTAAATCGATCCATGTTGCAAACCTAAACACCCCCACCCTTAAGGTTATTATCCCCAAATCCAAACACTCCCAAATACGTTATTAAACACCAAAAACAAAATAACACACAACACATTTATTTAACCATTAAACCACCATTAGATCCGGTTTTATATTTATAAAAATCTTATGTTATTTTCATTAGTCGATTTGTACCATTTTAAACTACGAAACCCTTACGGCGGCTACCAAACCAAACACGCCCTTCTCTGTTTTTGTAAATGTTCAGGTAAATGTAGTTCATGTCAATCGACATGGTATAACGTTCGTTTCCCGGTGATAGTTAGTCTCCCGAACGGGATGTCAACCCTTAATAGAAATCATAAAATTCTATTTCTAACATTCGCGCTTTACCTCGAGTAATTAACAGTTCATGGCAAACTTAAGCTAATCCCTATTCATTAGAATGAAAACAAAGTTGTAGTCTCCATAAAGTGAAAATAGTGATGTATTCATCATGAGATATGTAAATGGAGTATGTACAAAGAGTTTGTAAACATTAATGTAAACACATTTGTTTATCGACCATGTAATGATATTTGTAAAACAGGTATGTAATCGAACCTGTAAATGAATTTGTAAAACTCGTATATAAATCGTCAATGTAATGTATTTGTAAAAACGTAATATGTATCGACCTATGTAAATATTTGTAAACAGTATATAATCGTCATGTAAATGAATTTGTAAACACGTATGTAATTGACCATGTAAATGAATTTGTAAACACGTATATAATCGTCCATGTAAATAAATTTGTAAACAAGCATGTTCTCACCCCAAAAATATATGTAAAACAAGTAAAACATGAGGCTATAAACTCACCTCGATGTTGTAGGACGATTGGCGGGAATGCGCATATTAAGCGCAAGGCAAAACAGAAATCGGACGGCTCGACCAAGGAAGATGAGCTTATCCTAACGGTTAAGGCCCACTAGCCTAGAATAATGTATTTAGGTTTTCCGATGGGTGATTACATCAACGGGACACGTTGATAAAAGATTTAGATTTAAAGTTGTAATAGTTTGATGGTTGGTTAAATGAAATAAATTAAAAAGTAAACGCAAAGTGTGTAATATATTCCGTATATATTATACAAATGAAAATGACAAGTGTATAATCTCACATCGTGAATATTTATACAGATACACACCCAATGAATTAATTCGAAGCGTATTTAGCACACGGACATGCGTTTATATTTAAAAGGTGAACAATGAACTAAATGGTTTTTAATTATATAATACCTTCCAAGTATTATATAAGAAAGGTGATAAAATAAATGACACTAAATAATTTCACACGCGCCCGGATATCCCCAAATGATTTAATAGAAAGTTCCTTTATAAAAACAAACGCACGTTGTAAAGTTGTGGACTAGATAAATAAAATCTCTAAAATTATAGCTTACGTTTGATTATCGGGTCATCGCGATTTAATAATTCTTAAGACATTTCAAAATAATTAATAAGTAAGCTTTGTAAATATTTATAAAAAAATTAAAGTAGGCATTAAAAAATCCCGGCATGACCTATTCGTTTATTTAACGTTTTCCATATTAACAAAAGTTAATTATTTTCCCTCAATTCAATCCATGTTGCAAACCCAAGCACATCTTTTAACAGTTATTATAAAGACAAAAACGGAAATAATAAATAAAGTATTTATTAACCAATACCACATTTAGATCCGGTTTAATATATAAATATATATTGGAACATCCTTTAAATGTTATTATCCTGAAATTTTTAAAATTGTTAACCCAAACGAACCCTATATGTTTTCTATATCAATCAAACGTACCCTAATTCGTCTTTTACTACACCAAACGCACCCTACTGGTGCTAATAAACCAACCAAACGCACCCTGCTGGTGCGGAGAGGAACCCAACGCACCCTTTTGTGCTTATTTTACAAAAGCAACCGCACCCTAATCTGTGTAAACCAAACACACCCAAATATGTGTAAAGAAACAAACCAACGCACCCTTGTGCTTGCGGTTACAACCAAAACAACGCACCCTACGCTCAAACCGTGAACCCAACGCACCCTAATCTGCGTAAATATAACAACCCAACGCACCCTTGGTGCTAGCTGTCTAACCAAACGCACCCTTGTGGTGCTTATAAGACCAACGCACCCTAATCGGTTGTACCAAACGTACCCTGGCTGCAGTTTATAAAACCAAACGCACCCATTTCTTGCTATAACCATATAAACAAACTCACCCTAATCTGATTACCACAACTAAACGCACCTTTATGGTGCTACTGTGGTGCATGGCTGTGGTGAGGATGGCTGCGTGGCGGCGTGTTGGTGATGGGGATGGTTGCGGTGGGGTGGAGACGATGAAGATGTTGTATGCGTGGTGGTGGAGCTCGGTGTAGTTGAGGGTGACGTGGTGTGGTGATGTTGTGGCGGTGGTTGTGTCGCGGCTGTGGTGGCAGCCGTGGTGACGAGGTGATAGGGGTGATGATATGCCTTGGATCGATTGGATCGGGGTGGTGGTGGTTGCGTGATGGTCGTTGTGGGTTCGCCGGAGATTGGCCGAAAAAAGAGAGGCGCCGGAATATATGGGAGATATGTGTGTGTGGGTTTTTGTATAAAATGAAAATGACATAACCCTAATAACTTATATATATACATATTAAAGTTATAAAGAAAAGTATACATTGCATAATACTTGAGGGTTAATTGTGTAAATATTTCCACAGGGACCAAAAGTGTAATTTTCATAATATAATAGTTCGGGACTCGTTTAAGCCACTTAATGGATGATTTAAAATACGAAACTTATGCCATTGCGTTCTAAATAATTTTTCCCACAAAATGAGTATCTATGTGACTATTATTTAATAAATCTTTTATAAAAATTTATATGAAATGTTCATTATTTATTTATGTATCTCTGACAATCTTTGTCCGTAAAATGAACTTTAAATTAAATAATTGCGTTTTTAAATAAACGTTTTTGAATAACATGATAAATAATTTATTAAATACTTTTATTTAATAAAAAGTGATAATTTAATATAATTAAATTATTTTCGTGTCGGTACGCGTTGTATGCAGTTTTCAAAATTTGCGAGATGTCTTCTCGTTTTCGTTTCAAATAAGTTGGAAAAATAAACGTGTAAATGAGAGATGAGTAATAATAAATATACAGATTACAATAAACCCCACCTATGATCCCCCCACCCCTATGACCCATCTTCTCATCTAGCCACCACCCACATAAAGACAACAAACAGCCACTAAAATCCCCTCCAAAACCCGGCACCGCCACAACTTAACAACGTATCCCCCATAGACACCTGACGCACCCTGTCCAACCAGGACCAGACCTCACCCAAAAAGTAACAGAGACGCATACTCACATTACAACACCCCCCCCACAATCCTGTTATAATCCAGAAGTACCCTCCCCCTTAACGCCACCTACCCAATCTATTCCGCTTATGATTAACAACGATTATGTTGAACCAACTGCAAGCCCGCAACACAACCCTCCCCCCGTAAATGCGCCATTCCCTTATCTCCCCAATCTATCCCACAAAACATTGCCTGTATTAAGACAACTTCCCACTATATCCAATCCCATTTATGAGCAAAATGAATTAACAGATAATTAATCCATCAAAATAGTAAACTCCAAAATATCACATAGGACTTATACTGAATATAAAACCTTATAAAGAAAAACTCTCTGTATATCGTGTGACAGTGTTCAAAGTGATAAGAGTATTATTCACGATGGTATGGACTAAATAACTAATTATCACTAAGTACAATAGAACAACGACTCGATAAGCCATAACAGTCAAATATGTTTCGATGATTTACATCAGACGAGGCTAAAAGTATGTACAAGGTATTCAACGGCAAACATTTGCAGAGACTAGGATGTTTCGCACCTAGTATTCAATTTGATCTACTGGTCTTAAATGAATAGTACGACCTGAGATGTTTCTTCGCTAGGTTCTTTATCTGTGTTTAATTGGTGTTGTAATACCTATAAGATAAAGTCTTACAAGTTTGAGACTCGCTCCAGGACCTACAACCAGCAACCAAAACCACCATACCTACTCCCCCCCTTATCAGGTCACCCTCCTAGCTGACCGAAACTGCACCCCACCACACCCCTCCACCCGATCCACCCATCTGATCTCTCTTAGAGCTACTTAGAAAGTGATGGAGAGCAATAGTAATCCCCATCTGCTCGTATCAAGAATTAACAAAGTTCTTATATTTCACGATTGTACACAGAGTACTGTAGCTCCACAAACATTTCGTGCTTGTAAGGATTTGTAACGGCAAAAGTAATTAACATACATAATAATAAGGTAGTTCAGTGAGGCTTTTAAGATTCTTGCTGAGTGTTAAGACACGATTGTGTCCCTAGACCTTTGTTAACGGATTCCCGGTGATTGTCAGGCTCGAGTCCTAATACTCGTTTTCAATATTATTATAACCCATTAAGCCTCTACCATTATTATTCATTTTTGCATTAAGTAAGCGACCCCAATCTATTAAAATAATGAATATGATAAACTAATGGTTTATAAGTATATTACAATTATTAATATACCATGAAAGGCGACCCAAACCTTTTAAATAAAGAGATTATAAATCATCCTACTTTCATACAATACAGAAAAACAATCCGCGTACCCACCAAAACCTCACCACTTTGGTATGAACAGACAGACGAGTGCCATGCACTAATTATATGAACGACTGTTTAAAACACTGCCTCCAGTCGGGAGTAAACAATTCAGAGGAAATCTACATCGCGAAACAAGATAGATTACAGAGTACACTGATATAGAGCCCACCGCACCAGTTAACTCCAATTCTATGAACGAGGTATCATCATAGCCAATAAAAACCCCCATCCCCCAATTCCCAAGTCCAGACCAATACAATACATGTAATCCCTAAGATTCCTGCATCTAACCCATGTCCCCCACAGGACTTGAAAAAGTACCCCAATCCCAACACAACACCATCCAACGAATACCAAAACCACCCCCAAACCCTACACCTATATCCACCACCAAAGAATTCAACCCAAACAAACCAAGAAACCCCCCGCCTCACACGGCTATCGTACCAACGCAACTTTGCAATACATTTATCTAAAACACAACACCAAACGCGACCTAAATAAGACCTTACACTGTCCTGAGCCCGCCTTTCGTCCATCTGTGCCCCTCCCCGTGAAATCCGAATTAATATGCTACCCAAGTTTAACCAACCACTGTCACTCATACCAAGATACCAATTGTTCAACACAGCCATTGACTTAAAAAATGTGTCAAGAATATTAAATTACATGATAACTCTTATACTAAATAAACAAACGCACCAATTAAACCCGTCCATGTCCAGCCACACCGACAAACACACATCTTAATAATCCAGTAACGCCCCACATGTACCACGAACAGGTCCGCAGGAAATCCCTACAATACCACGGAAACCCAAATCCCCAATAAATTCATTATCATCAAAATTAAGTATCGCCCCTAACAACATACACTTTTACCCCACATCCCCCACTAACAAAACACCCCGATCACATCAACCCCACATAACCCCCCCCCCCAATTTGACTCCTCCGACCATATGACCGGGGGAGATTACGACATAATACAACAGCACAAGCAAAAAGATACCTATCCACACCCGGTGTCGATTTAATACAGTAACAGCTCTGAGAATATATTCTTGAAACATGACATAAACATTAGTCCCATAATTTCATCCAAATGAAAATACATGAAAGTAATACCAATCTAAATTGCACAATTGTACATTATCCGAAATCCAATGCCCAAATATTATAAAACTTACAACAAACTCACGACCCCAGACACATCTAAGTAAGTCCCACCGACTATATCACCAGCTCCTACCCAGCCACCCCACCGAGTCCAACCTCACCTAATTATCTTAACATCGTAATGATTTCTAATTAAATCCATATCCTAACCACAGCCAGATTTAAAAATCCATCCTATAATCCACCTAGTACCCAGCCCCCATATAATTCCTCCCCTACCCACCATTTCACCCCCTCTAAATACCCTACATTCAGCCACAATAACCCCCCCAAACCACTACCCCACCCAATACACATACCTTATATATACCCCACCACGCTTAGTCCCAGAATCCAATGCCTAAAGAAACCCCACCCTAAATATCAACTAATCAGAGATCACGAAATACTCTACCCTATGTTCCCCATGAAAACTGCACCTTGACCCTTATTTTCGTTCATTTTTTTTGAAAATCTTTTGTTCTCTATAACTTAAGCTCTTGATACCAATCTGTAACACCCCCATTTTCATATATCTCAGCGGAAGGGTCATTTGGGGTGCTACGTCATAATATAACAACTCAAGCATAGAAAACGACTCGAAAAGAGACGTTTTAAAATACATTCATTCGAATAAAAGTTTACATCATAGGTCCCAAATCGTTTCATAATTCATACAACATTTTTGAAATATTCTTCGAATGACATTTATTTAATGGGCCTTCAAAACATTTGGTTTTTCCATAAGCGTTAACCAAAATCTCCATCGCCGAATTACCTTCAAGGACCTGAGATAAAACATGCTAAAACGTCAACAATAATGTTGAGTGAATCCATAGAGTTTATATATATAAACAATAAAATTTCCGAACACAAGTATCATTTCTCAATATTCATCAGGATATAACGATGTGGCCAAACAAAGTTATATCGGGGGATTATTTATAAGCCTCATGACATTGAACGTTACCATATCAATATGTTGGGGTTCCCAACAAGGTATGCCTACTATACACCCTCGCTATGAGTGCATATTATTCTCTATACAACGCATCCGTTGTGTCATATTCCTGACACTTGACGATAGCCAGTCGTCACGGATTGGAGGTGGCAGCCTCCAAATAGTACTATTCCATGTATAAGCGTATGCCATTTCCTGGCAATTAACAATTCATGATTTCCGCAGGTCTTTTATCTAGCGAGTTAAGCTAACTTATAATAATAATCCAGGCAACTAGCATACAATCTCCTTTGTGTTCTATTTAAAAAAACAAGCATGTTATCTCAATTGCGGGTTTATAAAACAATTAAAGTGTAAAATGCGAGGCTATGAACTCACTTAGTGATGTCGAACGAGAATATCGATGAATAAAAACTTCGGAAGTAGGTGCGTCAATCAACCAAGACCTATACAAATTGTAACGGTTCTTTGGTTTCTAGTCGATAAAAATTAACGAAAACTCATAAATAAATAAGTATATGTATACATGTAGTTTATATGATGATCATACTCTTGCAACATATTTATTTCACACTTAGAGTTTTCTAGGTTTTTAACTCATTTTTTATTTGCCATTACTAGTATTGTCCAAATTAGTCCAAAAAGCCCAATAGGCCCAATAAGCAAGCCCATTAAGTTATTAGGTTGATATTATTAACCCAAGACCAGGTCTTAGCTCATTAATTAAGCCCAAGTGGGTTGGGCTTAAAGCCAAGTCCAATATGTCTATTTTAATACATTGGGCCTTGTGGCCCAATCAGTAAGTTAACTTTTAAAAACTCCCAAGAAGTGGGTCCTACCACCTAGGGTTTTAGTTATAAAAATCGCTTTACATAGTATAGTGTTCGGGTAGTTGTAGATTTTGTATACTTTTATGTTTACGAACATAGTCGTAATTTATAAACCGTAAATGGTATAATTTATATATTTATATGCTTGGCTTCATATTTAAGTCCACTTTACAGATTTAAACTCATTTTAGTACATCTTTTAGTCATACATATACATAGGGTTACTTTTATACATAAAGGTCAAGTTACAAATTCGGACTGAAATCTCACTTTCACCATTTTTGATGCCATTTACAAACCATAATGAATTAGTGGACCATCCAACTGGTTCAGAACCTACATGATTTTATCTAGGTCTCATAGTTTTAACTTTTTAACCAAGTCAGTACGTAAGTATGACTTTTTGTGCCATCTATATAGCAAGGTTAGAATCAACTAGTTTTAGTGTTTTGTCCATAACTTACTCAATTTTTACATTCCAATGGGAATCCAATTCGCTACATGATCACAAGACATTTGTATACAACTTAGAGTATTTAAATCAACTCTCAAAGTTACTCAAAATTCCAGAACATACTGTTAACATCATCCTATAATTGTTTTAGTGATTTCTAGCTAGTTTCAATAGTTGATTAAGCTATTTTTAACCTAGATCTATGCATGCATGAACTATTTTATTACTTGATCATCATACATCATACATATACATATACATTTCGAAATCAAAATGAAATGATAACAAAACTTATAAAGTTT
>BQNB010080123.1:0-30025 GCA_026074375.1 Tanacetum coccineum
CAAAACTATCATAGAATTAGGCCCCTCCTCCCAAAAAAGGGTGTTCAACCTAGATTTGCTCAACTTTGGTTCTTTGACACGAAAAATGAAGTTAGGAATCGTATAGGGGCTTTTATTGATAACGAAAATTATGAGGGAGTGGACAAAACAACAGTACAAAGCCTTCTGCAAATGTTGGATCAGTATAGTACACTTGCCAAGGCATTCCGAATGGAAAAGGATTGGTGTCGTTCGCACACATCTGTGAATGTTGAATTAAAACTGCTTTCTGACAAAACAAATGCATGACAATACAATGGCCCAACTGTATCTAAGGTTGCAGCCCTGATTACAAATAACTTTGGTGAAGAGATTCCTACTAGAGACGTCATAGTAAATAAACAACATAGCGGGCCTAAAAGAATCTCAGAGTTGCATCCATCCTATATGGGACTGTAATATCCATTACTGTTCCCATATGGAGAGGACGGTTTTCATGATAAAATACCGTATTACAGTAACTCAGGTGCACACAAAACTAACCATGGCTTTTTCACAATGAAAGAATACTACTCCTACACAATTCACCATCATAAAGACTAGGGTACTACTTTAGTAAGAGGAGGGCGCCTATTTCAACAGTATTTGGTAGACGCATACACTGCCATTGAAGAACAAAGGCTTAAGTGGACACAAAATAACCAGGATACCTTACGTGTGGATTTGTATCACAATGTGTATGACACCATTACAAGGGGTGACACAAATGCAGCCGGCCTTGGGAAAAGAATAGTGCTAATTGGGACTTTTACAGGTGGGCCAAGATACATGATGCAAAATTACCAGGACGCAATGGCCATATGTCGTACATATGGGAACCCAGATCTGTTCATCACATTCACTTCCAATCCAAAGTGGCCGGAGATCAGTGAGATGCTTGCTTATATTCCTGGACAGAGACCACTTGACCGACCAGAAGTTGGGACGAGAAGCTTTAAACTTTCTTCTACATTTATCTTAGTTTAGGCTAGAAGTACAAGAAAATCTTTGAAAAACATGTCGTGGATCATACCTCAAACCCTAACATTTAAATATGTATGATTTAATAAAACCTTATTAATACATATTTTAAAACATGCTTGCTGCCTATTTCAGTTGGAATTCCAGAAACGAGGCCTGCCCCATGCTCACATCTTGTTGTGGCTGGAAGAGGACTGCAAATGCAAGACAGCCGCTCAAATAGATGATATAATCTCAGCTGAACTTCCATCTCTAACGAATGATCCATACGGATACAAAGTAGTCACCGAATATATGTTGCATGGACCATGCAGAAACGAAGGACAATACGCTCCATGCACTACAGAGGGTAAATGCACAAAACGGTATCCAAAAGCATTTTATGCAGAGACCATACTTGATGACGATGCTACCAATTACTATCACCAGAGATAATAAGTGTGGGGAAAAAGGTTAAATTCAACATTCGAAAATAGACAGTGTGTACCTCATAACCTTCTTGAATGTAATACCACCACACACATTAACTCGAATGGTGCAACCGAGTAAAGGCTATTAGTACTTATTTAAGTACTAAGAAGGGACCTGATAGAGCGATCGTTGTATACAAGAAAAATGTCCTAAACTTAAGGTGGTCCAGCAACAATGAAGAAAGTGTAGAAGTCGATGACGATAAAAAAACCCTAATTTAAATGGTAGGTATTTGGTCTCCATGTAGGCTGTATGGCCATGTTTTCATTGAATATTCACTAATCCTATCCACCATGATGAAGTTAAATACCACCTACCAGAGCAAGAACCCAGTCACATTGCTTATTCAGACAACTTGCAAAGCAATGCTGCAAAGGACAGGTATAAATGTTACATTTTACTGATGGTTTGACTTAAATAAATTCACCCCCATCCAGAACCCTTACATACTGAAATAACCAAAATACAACATCTGGCACGAATAAGAGAAAATGTAGAAACCCCGCAAACAAAAAAAAATGCAATCGATTAGAATTGTTTACTCAACACCGCTCAGGCGAGCCGGTACTATCGCGGCGCATGCTCCCTGAATGTTGTGTAGGGCCCTCGAAAGTTTGAAGCATTACAGACAGTAAACAATTACTATGCGAGACATTCAAAAGAAGCTTTTGCATACAGCCTACTAAGATGATGACATGATGGAGACATGTGCTATATCAGAAGCACGTGAGTGGGCGTATGCCCCACAACTCCGTGACCATTTTTTTGTTTTTTACAATCATTACTTGGTTTAGACGTCGGTAGATCCACTTAAACCTTTTAGGAAGAAACATGGAACTTTCGTCAAAAGCGATATTCAATTCAAAAAACAAAAACTTTTCAAATATCCAGACTTGCAGCTAACAACCGAACAGATGCAGAACTATTGTTTGGTCGAAATTCAAGAGCTATTGAACAGAAGTGGAAGGTCTTTAGTAGATTTTCAAGAACTACCATGACCAAATCCAAAATTGTTAACAAATATGGACAATCGACTAATCAGAGGAGCGTTAGACTTTTTGACATAAACAAAAGTGAAGATCGAAACATCAACAGCTTCATCCATTGTTAAATCACTCGAACATCGTTATAATTTATGAACAGGTGATTGATTAATGCCTAATCAAGAGGTCGCATTTTAACTTTGTTTATGGCCCTGGGGGAACGGGAAAGACTTTTTTATATAGACCTATAGTCTCAAGACTAAGATCGAAACAGAAGATAGTTCTGGCGGTCACATCTTCAGGTACAATTTATTTACATTTGTGAATACTTAGAACTCACCAATGACTAAATAATTCATTAAAAAGGTTTTTATATTTATTATAGTAAATATGGATTGCTTATCATTGCTATTAACCAAGGGTGGAGAACTTGGCTTGCAGCAGATTCGTTTTACCACTGGAATTATTGAAAAACATCACCGTTGCATTAAAGCAAAAATACCATAAATTGGCAAACTAATGCAAGAAGTGCAACTTATCATTTGGGACGAAGCACCAATGACTCAAAAATATGCATTCGAGGCTTTGGACAAGACATTAAGGGATATACTAGGTTTTCACAAGGAAGGAAAAAGGGACAAGATTTTCGAAGGCATAACAGTAGTGCTCGGTGGTGAACTTTAGACAAAATCTAACCCGTCATATACCAAAAAGGAAAAAGGTCGGAACGTGATTCAAGCTTGCATAACGGCATATTTATGGAAACATTGCAAAGTTTTAAAAGATATTAATGAGTTTGACCAAATCTTTATCTCTTCATCTTTATCTCTTTTTGACCAAATCTTTATTTTATTCTACGTCTTGTTGAATCCCACAATGACGACTTTGGTCCTTTTGTTTCCATCTTGTTTCATTCGTGTTTTGTCTTATCAACTCAAATATAATTCCCAACAATTAGCAGATTCACCAATCGAACAGATTGTCGCAAAAACATATCCTAATTTTATTGAATGACAACATGACGATGATTATCTTAAAGAAAGAGCGATTCTAACTCCCAGAAATGATGATGTAGACGCAATCAATGCATACATGTTCAACAAGTTAGCAGGTCAATCTGTAACTTACAATTTTACAGATGAGGTATGCAAAGCCTCGACTGAAACTCTTGACCAACAGCATCTATTCCCAACCGAGTTCCTAAATACACTGAACTTCCCAGGAATGTCGCTACATGATTTGTGTTTAAAAAAAGAACTACCAATTATGCTTTTAAGAAATTTTAATCCAGCAAAGGGACTATGCAATGGAACTAGATTGATCATTATGGAGCTCGGTGAGTTCATAATTAGGGCAAAAATCCTTACCGGATCACATGTAGGCAGGATTGTCGATATACACAGAATCATTTTAACATCTACACAAACAAAATGGCCCTTCGTATTGAAATGCAGTCAATATCCAGTGAAACCATGTTATGCCATGACGATTAACAAAAGCCAGGGCCAATCACTTAATTACGTTGGCCTCTATTTACCTAATCCCGTGTTTAGCCATGGACAACTGTATGTTGCACTATCCAGGGTCACAAGTCTTGACGGCCTGAAAATCCTCATGAACGCAGACGAAGACCAAAAGTTCAAACGGTGTACGCGAAACATTGTGTACAAAGAAGTTTTCAACAACCTAAGCTAACAAACACAGGTATTATCTTGATGCCACTTAAACAAAACTTCCACTATCAATTACAAATAATCAGATCAACGGACATACAATCGCTAAATGATATTCTAATGTATTTACAGTTCTATGGAGTTGCGCACAAAACACAAGAGCAACCGTTTTGAAAAGGAAGAGAGGCAAATAAAGCATGGTAAAGGCAGCTCAAGCTTATTAACTAAAACCATAAGGCGCAAACTGTCAACCTCTTAGAGTGCCTCTACGGACCAACAATAATACACATAGTGTCACCAATCAGAGTAGCGTAGCGGAGAAGTGAAATAATTCAATGTAATGTTTTTCCAAGCGAAATTAGGTTTTATCCTAATAAAGTAACATTGCCAAATGTCTAAATTGATACACATAATTACAAACAGGAAGAATCACCAAATTCGGGTTCAATGATCCTTCAGTTTCTATTGCGAACCCTAATTACAAAAAATCAACCCAAAATGGTCCCCACATTTAAAAACAAGTAACGGAAAATATACACAATCTAATTAGGGTACAAACCTGTAACCGGAATCCTTCAGACGAAATTCCCAGCATATTAATCCTACACAAGTTATCTTCAAATATCAAGGCAATTTGTTTTAAGCGAGGAAGGGGAAAAAGAAAGAAATGAAATGACCCGATAGAGCCAGGTCTTTATTTTAGACAATTACTAATGAGTTGACTTTGACTTCATGTCCTAGGTTTTCTTAAAAACCTTGGTTTTATGTTAACCATGTAAACATACACATTGTGAAACACATTTAAATTGCGAGAACCACGAAACAGAAACAATGCAAGACAGAAAACAAAATATTGTTGTCAAACCAATACAATTCATAGCATATCTACAAACAACTTCAAACACACACACCATTCAAACCCAACTAAAGACTTGCAGAAATGTATGAAAATTCATAAACAACCTGAATTCACACTTTCGGTCAACTAAGCCAAATTCAAAGTAAAATATATGCAGCATACGAAATGTAGGTCATGGCCGTTAGACACACACCAACAAATTACAGAGCCAAACCAGCTACAATCGATTATCTACATACGTTCAACCATTCAGATGATTAGGCACAAGATACAAATACATAACACAACAAATAACAAAACCTTCCCTATTTCAAATATAACATCGCAGCACACAAAAATCTGCCAAAACATTCACAATGATAATTGCGTGGCAATATGTTTCCACAGACCAAACCAATGACATTTTAAAACTACTCAAAACTAATTCCAAACCTGCCCCATTAACCTGCATAAAGACATAACACACCATGACAGTTCAACTAAGGCTTTATACAAAAGGCAAACACTCATTCACTTGCATAAATAAGAAACACACCATGCCATTTCTAACAAATCTTTAAGCGACGGAACAAAACTCAATACAAATATATATAAGCCATCATCAACTGTAACAAAAATATCATAATGTATAACTGCTTTCCATTTAAAACATTACATCATTACAAGAAATGTGAACATTATAACATCTTAAATCCATCATCTTAATTATTCATAAACCTAAAACGTAAAATGCATTGATTAGCCATAACTAAGACAAAACAAGCAAATGACCAGAACCTATCAAGGCTAACTCCTATTCCTCCATCTAGGCCACGTAACCATCCTTCAATCGCATCGCAACATGCATACCAGCCAACAGTTGTTCCAACACACCAAGCGTAGCAACATTACGAGCAACAATTTCTCTCATGTTACCCAAAGCCCTAACTGCATCTGCTCTTGCTCCCAGTTCCTCAAGCTCTTCTATCAAACCACGATTCTTGCTCAAGGTAATCCTAAGACTAAAACACAAATCACGCAATAATCCAGCAAAGGATTCGTCAACACCACACGCTTGAGTAAACCACATAATCATTCTATCTTGAACATGCGAATAATCGACAGCCTCCGCTAACTTATCTAAAATAGAAAATGCAGACATGGAAAAAAACAAAAAGATTTAGATGTGAGAATGATATGAGAACCTACAACACAATTCACATATAAATAGGCAACATTAATTTCCTTTCCTCTCCTAAATTGAAACCCAACAAACAACATTGCAAAAGGTAGCTGATAAGCCTCTCAAACCATTATTAGTTTGATAAACAGTTAAAGCACAAATTTAAACATACTAATCATAACTAACTAAAACTATACATATTTTGTAACTCCTACAGAATTTGTAAGTGCAAATACTTTACCTTACTCAACCATCCAGGCTGAATATGGCAAACAAGTAAACTCTAACAAGTATAAATTCAGCCCTACGACCCACTTGAGAAAACCAACTGCTGCACTCCCTTTTCAGCACCACATAACAAAAATTACAACACTCCAACACTACATATCCATATGAACAATATCCTTATGACTTTAACCAAAAAAGCAACTATTTTCAACTATCGCTCACAACTGCGAAACAACCACGCAGAAACAAATAAGGTCGAGCAACCTTTAAGTACAGATACCCTGCTCTTAAAAATTTAACAAAAACGCCCAACACACATTCATTCCAATAAAACCTATACCATTAACATCCATATGCAAGAGTTACAATAAACCACCGGTTCAAATTCATTAGGAAGATTAAAGAGTTTCCGTAAACACAGACAAACAAACACCAATTCATATGTACCTACAAACTTACAGTACTCTGCAGACCTTAATGCATTCACTAAAACAACAAATGGCAACCAACTAAATTGAAGCACAACTAAAAATACGCCTTTAGTAACAAACAACTGTCACAGTAACAATTCAAGAGGCGGCATAGATCAGTAACAGACTGGGTGACGTCCACAAAAACATGGATTAAATACCCAACATCAAGAGAGTTATATACAAAGCATAACCAGATCTAAACACAATAGCATAATACATTCATTCATTCCATTGAAAACATTATAGCATTATTCCAGCTGTTAACATCATAACAACTCAAAACCATAGTCTACCTTATTCATAAACCTAACAAAACCCCACAAACTATCAAATCCTACTTTGCTTCATCTATGTCAGCCACATAACCAGCCTTCAAACGCATCCTAATTTGACTGCTAGCCAACAGTTGTTCTAGAACTCCAAGCGTGGCAGAATAATAAACAACCATCTTCCTCATGTAGTCCAAAGACCTCAATGCATCTCCCCGTTGTCCCAGTGCCTCCAGATCAACTATCAACCGATGATGCTTATTATGACTCAACCTAAGACCAGAGCAAAGAAAACGCATTAACTTAATGAAAGATTCAGCTGCACTACAGGCTTGGCTAAAGACAACCTTCATCTTATCCTGCAGACGAAAGGAATTGGCAATCTCGGTTAACTTATCCAACATCAAAAAAGCAGCCATGGTAAAAAACTTAAATGCGAGAGTGTAAATGTATGCGTGATATGAAAAGCTAATACCAATTTCATATTTAAATAAGCCACCAAAGAAACTCAAAAGGCAACCATGTAAAAAGAAACCGCCAAGCCACACAATCATTATTACCTACATAAAGAGTAAAGACAGGAATTTAAACATACTAATGTCAATTAACTCAATCTCTAAGTATTCTTTAACTGTTTTCCCTTTAGTAACTGCAGATACCTAAACAACAACACAACAACTTATGCACTCCATTCTCTCCCACCCGTAAACAAACTGCCCCATTTCTAACAATGCACATTCAGATGCACATCAAACAGAAAGGAAAAAACTACCATAACTGTCAAATTTCAAACACGACACATCCATATCAATCTCAATGCTACCAAAATACAGCAAAACAAATTAACAATCTAAAAGTAAAGTACGACTAAACCTTCTAATCTTTTGCACCTAACCTAGTTACATTCTTGGTATCACTAACAGAAATTCAACTGTCGAAACTACGCATATAGCTCAACATCATAACATAACCTATTACCAACATCACCAAACACACCCTTCATGCCTGGAATCATATTACAACCCATGCTTGAATCATATCCAAGAATAAGTACTCAAACACAAACTATCAATTCTAATAAACAACAACGCCTAACAAACACTTCGTACCTGTAAACAAATGTTGAAACCAGACCATACCACTAAGCCGACCAAACAAGCCCTCCATCAAACACTCAAACCTAAATCAAAGTAACCAAGAACACACTTTAACCACAAAAACAACATCCAAAATTATTAGGTTCTTAGTTTACATTCCTCAATACGCCTAAAATCTACAAACATGAATTTGTTACACATATATAAACCATAATTCTGACATCCGCCTAACATTTACAAAGCTCGCAGAATAAAACATAACTAACAATTGCTAAAAATTGGAAAATAAAATCAAAATACATTAAACAACAGAACAAACACATTAGTTTAGATAAAAACCATAACTTTCACTTGCATTAACCCAAAAAAGATCCATACAACTTCCATGATTCATATAAACTTAAACCACAAAGATACCCTAAACATTCAAAACACTAGACAAACATAAAAGATGACAAACAAAACAAAATAAACCCATCCCCTTCCATAACCACAATAGCTTCAACCATCCATCACCTCTAACTATGCTTCTTTCATCTCAATCTCTTCCTCTCCCCGAGTAAACAAGTCATTCAACCCCATTAGTTTAGTCTCTTCAACACGCCCATCATCCGTAAGACCCATCAAGGTGTCAAACACTTCTCCCTGATCCTCAAATGCTTCCATTTTAGCAATAAGTGCATTCAACTGAGTAATCATATTCTTTGCAGTTTGGGCTTCTTCACGCATTCAATTAATAAAAAGACGGGTTTCAGCAAGTTGTTGAGCCTTGAAAAACTTCATATAACCCTGGACAGATGTCATACCCCGTCAACGACGGAAACACGAGAATGTGACATAATGATTCACATTGCACAAGATACAAGATCATACCATACATTGTTTGCAAAAGTTTATTTACAAAAGTTTACAATTTCGCGACCTTGGAAAAAGTCAAACAGTTGTCCTTCAATAAACTCCTAAATGTACTCATCTTTGATCCCCAATACTTTACATTTACCTTTGTTAATAACACACCTAAAAATGATACTCGAAAACGTCAACAATAATATTGGTGAGCTCATTGGTTTGATTCAAAACCCAGTCGATGTGCCAATATTTTCAACAGTAGACAATTGTGAAATATGACAGTGAATATAGGTAAACAAACCCATGACTTAGCATCCCTGTTAATCATGTACAATGACCTACCATCCCCGCTAGTCACCAAACCAGCATATACCAATGCTCTTGGAGTCGCAACTCCGATATATCACTTACACACCTAAAGGGCCTACCAGCTGGAGCACTAGATTAGGGCAAGACCACACAAGACATGGCAAATCCTTGCCAATCACATACATTGCCACGCACCTCAATGCATGCAAGTACAATCAAACCACATAATATTCACATAGCAGTCATAAGCACGAAATTATCCCAAAAAGAAAACCACGTTTTGCATAGTTCAGAAAACAGTTCAAAACACATTTGAGTATCATTTTCGCCCAACGGAAAAGATTTAAAAAGTGGGGCTACGAGAACTCACCTCAATAGATGATAATAACCGCATAGATAATCTCTACCCAACAAACCAAACAATCTCTACTCAACGCACCAAATAATCTCTACTCAACGCACCAAATAATCTTTACAACGCACAACGGTACCCGGCCACGACCTAACATTAATTTTGCCTCATTAACATTTTGTACAAAATTGTCTTATTGCACAAGCGTTCGTCTTTACTCACACAAAATCCTCATTCTCTTTACAAAAACCCTCATCCTTATTTTAAAACTCTTATTCCCATTACAAAATCTCTTATTCCCATTACAAAATATGTTATTCCTATTACAAACGTTTTGGTATTATGGTTGTGTGGTATTTAAGTAAAACAACTCAATGCACTTGGGCTAAGTGCGACATTGACACAAAATACTCAAAACATTCCCAATCGTTAAAATGAGACAGTTGACCAAAGAATCCAAGAGAATCAGTCGAGAAATAAATAAGAGTTTAAAGTTCGAGAATAAACGAACAAACATCTCCGCAATGTTAAAGTATATATATATATATATATATATATATATATATATATATATATAAAATATATATATAAAAATATATATATATAAACATATATATATATATATATATATATATAACATTAATAATAATAATAATAATAAAATAATAATATTTTATTATTTTAGTCTCTTTATCGGGCTAAGAGGGGAAAATATAAATCTCATCGTCTTAGTACGTCCATGTTCAATTGTTTCATCCTAACACTTAACATTTGCAAAAGTCGAGTTGACACAAAATAATTTTTTTCCATATTATATCTAAGTGTGACATTTTTTATAAAATTTTGACATGACCCGTTCGTTTGTAAAAGTTTTCCAAGGTTTCCAAACCTTAAATTTTAACACTTTCCATATTTTTCCAAAACTGACTAAATGCCAAAGGTCCTATTACAAAGCATTTATCCATTTCTTACTAAAATCGACCATACTAACCATTTTTCCAATTCTGTAAATCCGTTTATCTGACTTTGTAATCCAAACTATAAAGTTTTCTCCTATTGGGCCCGAAAGCCCAATGTTAGTCCATTAAGGTCTTAATATTAAGCCCGATAGTAAAATTAGTCCATAATCTTTTATATAAGTCCAAAATATAAACCGAAGCCCAATAGGCCTTAAGCCCAACCCAAAATAAGCCATAAGCCAAAACGCAATAAGCTAAATCAAATAAGTCGTAGCTAATAAGTCAAATTCAAAATAAGCTATAAACTCTATAAGCTCAAACCAATAAGCCAAATCAAAATAAGCTCTATATGAGCCGAACCAAATAAGTCGAACATCAAATAAGCCACAAACCGAATATAAGGCGAAACTAAATAAGCCATAACAAATGAGCCTTAAGCCCGAATAAGCTAAAACCGAATAAGCCCAAAATGAACACAAATGGGCCAATCCCAATACCTTTTTCTTCTTTTTCTTTTCATTGGGCCAAAACCACCCAATAAGCCCAAAATACCAAATAAGCTTTATTACTAGCTTATTTTTAAGTTATTTCAAAAATAAGCCCTAATAAGCATTTAACTTAAAATTAAATCTACCATCACAACCATAATTTAAAAGTGTTCAACCCTTTTCCCTTTTCTTTTGTGTCCAACACAACAAACACCCCCTTTAATCAATCCATTTCACTTTCAAGTTTCAATTTTTACGACGATCAACTTGTACAACTAGCATTTAGACACAATAAGAAACATTAAGTACAACTTAAAATTAGTTTAGACAACTTACAATTTAGGGTTTTGATAAGCGAGCAGGATGCGAAACCGACTACCCAAACATAATTTTTTATAACCCAAGACTACCAAATATTTACCCGATAGTGTTTCTTAACCCCGTGTTCTTGCTAAATCTTCAAAATTTATGTTTCTTGTCTTTGTGGCTTGCGTCCGATTTAGAGAGAAAAATAGAGAGATAATTTTTGTTGTTTGATTTTGAAATGGTGTATGTTATGCATGTTTGAGGTTAAAACAAAATGTACATGTACCATGCAAGGAAAAAAGTGCTAATAAAATGCCTTGGTGTTCCCCTTTCTTGTCCCTAACCGGCCAAAGCATCCTAGGGGCTCAGGATGGCTTCTTTTCATGTCAGGTTCGCGTAAAACTCAAAAACTTTGACTTTTAAATATTTCCCGAAGTTCCGTAGTATTTTTATTGATCTTAAAATCATTTTTCCACTAACCTAGGTTATTTACACGACATATTTCCAACTTAAACTCCCCAAAACTCATTTTGGACATTTAACGGACGTGTCAGGACCAAAACACGAAGTTACTTCAAATCAAACCAAAACCTTTCTCACAAGTTTAAAAGTTTCTCGACTTAAAAAATACCTCTTATCACTTTAGACTTCGTTCACAAATTTCACTTTTATAACCGATACGCACTTAACTCAAATTTTACGAAAACACCCGTTTTTTAAAAACTTTTAACTCACACCACCACAATTTACGTTCTAGACAAACGTTACTTCAAATTATGAAATTACTTATCAAATAAGTTCATTAAATTCACCCACAATTATTAAACCAGTTCTTCTACTTAACTGTCGTGCCGGTACGCGCTGCGTGATGATTTCTCAGAACGCGAGAAAACTTCCCGGAACGCATCAAAATGACAAAATAAACACTCCGCTACTGAAAGATGAATCAGAAGTGATTCACTTACGGAACTCAAACTCTCTCAACACCTGGTTAATCCGTAACCGTTTTACGCAAAATAAGTTAACCGAAGTCAACTTATTAGCTTTCTGCCAATAAAGCCAACAAAATCAAAAGACTCCAATAGAAAATTAGGATATTTTATAATATTTAACCCTAGACAAGTTACCGCTTATCACAGTCTAGCCCTATTAAAGGAATTTCGCCCCCGAAATTCAACTTAAATTCTCAATCATAATCAACAACAGGAAAGTTCCATTCCTCAACTCAACACACTAGTCCTCTATTAATTTGGTCTCTTCAAGTGTGGTTTCTTTTGATTCCCCTAAAGACCTAGTTCAAACGTCTAGCTCTAACACTTTCTCAGGATGTATCCAGATCTAATCTCATACAACATGATAGTTTTTCATACTATCTCCACGACTTAACAGTTCTTCCTAACCTTTGTGTAACATATTCATCGGGTGTCCGGACATGATCCAGTCCTCGACGCGACAACAAAACTCTTAAAGCAACTAACGGCATCTAGTCCCTCGGTTGTTCTATTTGGTGGGTTCAGTCCTCCAAGAGGTATGTGTCTCACACATCACTACTCTTGCACTACTCTTTCAAGATAGTCCAAGGTTTGCTTATCGAAAGTCTAGGCTCTCGCAAGTAGATATTACTTGCTCCAGATACCTTGGGTTCCAAACCACTAAGAATTTAGATTATTCATCGGGGTTACACTATGATCGAAATTAGATTCCAACTTAGCTCACTACGATCACATCCAAGTCTCCTCGAGACTACACAGGTTTTTACCTAACTCCGCATTCTTCTAACGCAACTGTTTGACATGTCACTTGAATATTTTTTAAGTTCCACATAGGTGGTGAATAAATATGTGAGGGGTCTTACAAGAATGGAAATCCTATCCAAGGTGAGTGACGAACCATGTCACTAACTGGCATAGACAACGACATACACAGGTACTGAATGTATCTACTCATGTAATAAAACGTACTACCATCAATTGATTTCCAATTTCCGTACATAATCATTCTACTACTACCATATCCATGATTTCGATAAGAATTCACTACCGACTGATACTAATTAGATCATAACTACTACCACTGAGACTACTCAGTTCAAATTTAACACTAACCAAAGCTACACGGTTTAGTGGTGTACAAAATCCTAACCAATCTCGTACCATCTATGGCTCTCTACGGCCCCTCTCCTGCTCTAAAGCAGTAACACTACCTCTCATCTCCTGAAGCTTACGCTGCATAGCGGCTTGTTGCACTAACATGTCATGAATCAATCTATGGTCATCATACCTAGCCCGTGACATATTTTCCAATCGAGTGTCAAAATGCCCTGCCCATGCCTCCAATTCCAACACTAGCCTCCACAAAGCTTTAAAAGTCACTGTGGCCCTCTCCTGCTCTTGCTCAAAACTCCTAAACCTATACCTCTACGAAAAGATCTCATCTCTAACTGCTCCTGACCTAGTATACAGCTCCCTCACATCCCTATCAATATCCACAACCAAAGTAGGTGGTAGCGCATCCAAACGCTGAGTGTAATCATGGAGTATGCTCCCATAAAGCTCTAATTGCGCCCCTACCTCTATAAACTAATCCTTATCCATCGATATGGTGGTTGCTAGGGTAGCCACTGGTGAAGCTATGGGTGATGGAACTACTGGGGATGATGGTGAAACTGTTAAGGAACCAAGCGACCACTCAAGAGATGGCGGTGTCTAAACAGGTGCATAAGTCGGAATGTCAATATAAACCCAACCATCCTCGAGATCTACCCATGTAACAAGGGTGGGCTGTCTAAATGCAGATATCCTCTCTACTCCCTCCTACTCTGGCATAGACCTAGAGCTTTGCCTTCACTCATACGTACTGAGTGTTATCTTCTCAGTCGACTCAAGGGCAGGACGCCTAGCCTCCCCGTATCCAAGACCTAAAGGCTCGCTTGCGGCTGTATCAACAACCGGAAATGCCTGTTGCTGATCCTCGGGTGCAGCCTCCTCCTCCTCCTCCTCCATACCAGGACCCTCTTCCTCTAAACCTTGACTCTCATCATCTAAACTCAGACTCTTGTCATCTAAACCCAGACTCTCATCATCTAAACCCTGACTCTCGTCATCTAAACCCTGACTCTTGTCATCTAAACCTTGACTCTCGTCATCTAAACCCTGACTCTCGTCCTCCACATCCTCCTCAGTATCCTCATCTCCCAACTTGCCCCCCTCACTATCAGTATCTAATATAAGCTCAAATGTACTGCAGTACCTCTTTTGTACCAGAAGGGTTGGAGACGGTAATGATGATGGTGTCTCGTAAGAGGATCTATAACTCTTACAGAAAGCTGAATCTGACAAGGCCATCGCCTCTGCAACTCTGGTTGAATGACCAAGGGACATGACAAGTTAGACACGCACTGTTATATGTGCTATCTTACGGTGATATAAAACTTGGGTGGGTGTAGGGGTAGGTGAAACATGAGTAAGTGGATGATCGGGTGACAATGGTGTGGTGGAATCTGATGAAACTAGAGAATGGGATGAAACAGTCCTAGTATCTGATGGCTCAGAAGCCTCAAACTCCTCACTCATAAGGGGTACTCTAGAACCTAATGGCTGCAACTCCTCTACCTCTGAGGGAGCCTCCTCTAGGTCTGACTCAGTTGTTGTATCAACTAATTGTGCCTGTCTAACCGCTACATAAGGGTCATCATGTAAAGGGATGGGCACTCGGGAGCTCTAAGCTCCGTCAGCCTGGGTGATAGTCTCCGAATCAACATAAGTTGGGGTAGACATGACCTGTGATAACACGGTAAAGGGTATAAGTATCTTGATAAAATATCATTACTCAAATTACCAGCATCACTATGCTTTACATATATAATCAACATAACATTTAAAATTTGGTGTTCGTAATTGTATATACGTATATATATATCAAATATGCCAAGAGGTACGAACGGAAAACTAGCACCCTCATAGTTTTGCACAGAATAAGCACTTCAAATCATTATACAATACCTCAACATATCTACTAAGGTTACACCCTTAATTATCATCGCTACCAATCAACAAACCTACCAAGGCTCTCAGGGCATTATGTAATACACAACATAACTACCCAATATACATTTTCAGCTAACGTCGCTACCCGCGACATATTTACCTAGGCTTCCATAGCATCATGCAATATAGTTAAAGCAACATGGCAAGCACTAGGCAATCAACAACACTCTAGATCCCAACACTCACAAGTGTTTCCATATCACATCACTACACAAAAGTATGTATTACCCAATACGTACGCTCGAGGTTAACTCATTTTTAGGTGGTCTTATCATCTACACATCCCTCCTTTCCTCTAACATAGCTTAAGAAAATTACCCCCATCATTTCATGGTCCTTCGTGAATTAAGCATAGTTGATCAAGCTATGCGTAATTTAAAAGATACCATGAATTGATCGGGCTAATTAACTTTTGCCATGTTCAAGGTTTTACGAAAACTCTAGTTTGGTTATAGTTACATTTTCTTCTTTTTATTTTTGAAAAAAAAACATTCTCTATAACCTTGGCTCAAATTACCAATCTGTCACACCCTGTCAGTAGCGAAAACACGAGAAGTGACATAATGATTCACATTACACAAGATACAAGATCATACCATACATTGTTTGCAAAAGTTTATTTATAAAAGTTTACAATTTTGCGACCTTGGAAAAAGTCAAACAGTTGTCCTTCAATAAACTCTCAAATGTACTCATCTTTGATCCCCAATACTTCACATTTACCTTTGTTAATAACACGCCTAAAAATGATACTCGAAACATCAACAATAATGTTGGTGAGCTCGTAGGTTTGATTTAACACCCAGTCGTTGTGCCAATATTTTAAACAGTAGACAATTGTGTAATATGACAGTGAATATATGCAAACAAACCCATGACTTAGCATCCCCGTTAATCATGTACGATGGCCTAGCATCCCCGCTAGTCACCAAACCAGCATATACCAATGCTTTTAGAGTCGCAACTCCGATATGTCACTTACGTACCTAAAGGGCCTACCAGCTGGAGCATTAGATTAGGGCAGGACCACACAAAATATGGCAAATCCTTGCCAATCACATACATTGCCATGCACCTCGATGCATGCAAGTATAATCAAACCACATAATATTCACATGGCAGTCATAAGCACGTAATTGTCCTAAAAATAAAACGACGTTTTGCACAGTTCAGAAAATAGTTCAAAACACATTTGAGTATCATTTTATCCCAACAGAAAAGATTTAAAAAGTGGGGCTACGAGAACTCACCTCAATAGATGATAATAACCGCATAGATAATCTCTACACAACAAACTAAACAATCTCTACTCAACGCACCAAATAATCTCTACTCAACGCACCAAATAATCTCTACAACGCACAACGGTAGCCAGACACGACCTAACATTAATTTTGCTTCATTAACATTTTGTACAAAATTGTCTTATTGTACAAGCGTTCGTCTTTACTCACACAAAATCCTTATTCTCTTTACGAAAACCCTCATTCTTATTTCAAAACTCTTATTCCCATTACAAAATCTCTTATTCCCATTACAAACATTTTGGTATTATGGTTATGTGGTATTTAAGTAAAACAACTCAATGCACTTGGGCTAAGTGTGACATCGACACAAAATACTCAAAATATTCCCAATCGTTAAAACAAGACAGTTGACCAAAGAATCCAAGAGAATCCGTTGAGAAATATATAGGAGTTCAAAGATCAAGAATAAATGAACAAACATCTCCGCAACGTTAAAGTATATATATATATATATATATATATATATATACGATAATAATATAATAAAATTTTATTATTTTCGTCTCTTTATCAGGCTACGAGGGGTAAATATAAATCTCATCGTCTTAGTACATCCATGTTTAATCGTTTAATCCTAATACTTAACATTTGCAAAAGTCGAGTCGACACAAAATAATTTTTTTCCATATTATTTCTAAGTGTGACATTTTTTACAAAATTTTGACATGACTCGTTCGTTTGTAAAAGTTTTCCAAGGTTTCCAAACCTTAAATTTTAACACTTTCCACACTTTTCCAAAACCATGAGAAAATGCCAAAGGTCCTATTTCAAAGCGTTTATCCATTTATTAATAAAATCGACCATACTAACCATTTTTCTACTTTCTTAAATCCATTTATCTGACTTTGTAATCCAAACTATAAAGTTTTCTCCTATTGGGCCCGAAAGCCCAATGTTAGTCCATTAAGGTCTTAATATTAAGCCCGATAGTAAAGTTAGTCCATAATCTTTTATATAAGTCCAAAATATAAACCGAAGCCCAATAGGCCTTAAGCCCTACCCAAAATAAGCCATAAGACGAAACGCAATAAGCTAAATCAAATAAGTCATGGCTAATAAGTCAAATCCAAAATAAGCTATAAACTCCATAAGCTCAAACCAATAAGCCAAATCAAAATAAGCTCTATATGAGCCGAACCAAATAAGTCGAACATCAAATAAGCCACAAACCGAATATAAGGCGAAACTAAATAAGCCATAACAAATGAGCCTTAAGCCCGAATAAGCTAAAACCGAATAAGCCCAAAATGAACACAAATGGGCCAAGCCCAATACCTTTTTCTTCTTTTTCTTTTCTTTGGGCCGAAACCACCCAATAAGACCAAAATACCAAATAAGCCTTATTACAGGCTTATTTTTAAGTCATTTCGAAAATAAGCCCTAATAAGCAATTAACTTAAAATTAAATCTACCATCACAACCATAATTTAAAAGTGTTCAACCCTTTTCCCTTTTCTTTTGTGTCTGACGCAACAAACACCCCCTTTAATCAATTCGTTTCATTTTCAAGTTTCAATTTTTATGACGATCAACTTGTACAACTAGCATTTAGACACCATAAGAAACGTAAAAGTACAAATTAAAATTAGTTTAGAAAACTTACAATTTAGGGTTTTGAAAAGCAAGAAGGATGCGAAACCGACTACCCAAACGTAGTTTTCTATAACCCAAGTGTTGCGGTTATCGTAAGGGACTTCTACAAGAAGTTTTACAACTCCCTAGGCAGTGTACCTAACCGTTGTAGTGTAGTATAGGCAAGACTCAGGGGTTGTTATCGTTCTCTAGGGGAATAGGTTGGGAAGGCTTGATCACGGCCTAACAGAATTCTAAGGGTTGAGAAAAGATTCTTTTTTTATTTTTATGTATATAGGAAAGCAGGTAAATCATATATTTGAGAGGTTTGGTTGGTTTTAGCTATTAAAATAAATAATAAACTACACTACTGGTAATAACAATATAATAAAAGATTGTGTTTATTTAATCATGTATTACTCTCTAGATTGCTTCTCCTAGTGTTGTTGCTTTGTCACACTTGTAATGATCTATGTAATTATTTCCTAAGTCATGAACGAATTACATGAACCCGCCGTCTATTTAATATTCTGTTAAGGCAACGTGTGACAACCATGGCTTGAGCAGGATGGTCAAACCATAGCGTTGACCTAATTATCTGTTCTATGAGTTTGGTTTATGAGATTTTGTTCATATGTGTTTATATGTGTATTATGTGGGAGATTGGTAATCAATCTATTGAGTGTGAACATCTCAATGAGATTGGATTGATGGTGAAGTTTGTTGAGTTCATTTCGTTTACTTTTGAGTGACGAGGAAATGAGTATTGAGATTTGAGCGTTTTCGTGTCAAATGTGTAAGTATTATTACGTATATGTATTTTTATGTTAGTAATTTAAGATAAGTTTAGGTTTTAGAGGTTAAGTTAAGAGAAATGAGATATTTGATGGAGAAATTTCATTTTAATCACTTATAGTGATAATGGAATTGATTGGGTATTTTGAGAAATTTGGTTTGGTTAATATGTGGATATCTAGGTGATGGATTAAAATGAGAAGTGTGTCATTTGTGAAAGAAATGAGTTTGTTAAAATATGAGAGTTTTTGGAAGACTTTTTATTTTTAGAAAGTGAATTTAGAAATGAAAAGTTAATTTTAGAAAGTAGTTTTCAAGCAAATTGGTTTAACAAATTAGCTTAGGTTTTTATAAAACTTAAGGTATAAAGATAAATCCGAATTTTAGTAAATAAAAGAAAAAAAAGTAATTAAAGTCCTAGTTATAATCTAAAACTAATTAGACTTAATCTACAATTCTACTAGGAGGCCTATAAATATAAATCATAAATCCCTAACCCCCCATTCCCTTGAGTTCGACCGGCCATAGAGAAGACGATTTTTTTGGGTTTTATTTTTAAGGTACGATCCGATCTTTTAATTTTAGTTTGTTTATAATTCTAGTAACTTAATTGTGATGGATTAGGGTTTAAATCAGGGTTTATAAATTAGGATATTTAATTTTCAAAAAGTTTATGTTATAATGATGATGGATTAATCATTAGATCGATCGAATTAGCGATAAGATCATGCGTTAGGGCTTAGATCACTCGAATTAGACGTTTAATTCACTGCAAAAAGTTAGACAGTTTTGTAACGAGCATAACTCAATCATAAAAGATCAAATAAATAATTTACAACATACTGGAGATAACCTCAAAGAGTCTACTTTCCAGAAAAGTCAGCCTCATGAGTTTTTATGGTCGGGAAGTGGGCCAAATGGTCATTACAAAATCAGTGTGTAAAACAGTAACGAATTTTAGTTTTGATTTTTATTTTTCTAAAAATACTTAGACATTGAGTTAGAGGCTCTAAGTTATGTGGAAGTTAGTTCATATATTTTGTGTGTCCCTTGAATTTTGGATAAGGTCATAGTGAGGTCTAAGTTGGTTAACCAATGTCATACTTTTAGAAGGTCAGATTCTGGACGAATTCTGGACATATTGGATTAAGGAATTTCTAAAGGGTATTTGTAAAAGGGTAATGACTTTGGGAGAGCTAGGAGAGGTTCATAAGACATGTAAGTAGCATGATGAATTTTGGTTTGAATTATGGGAGTGTTTAAGTGGTGCGTTTAGGACGCGTAAGTGAGTGTAAAATTCTGCTTAAAACCAGAAAGTTTAAAGTGTAACATTGAAGTATAAATGGCATATATAAGAGTTGGAAAAGGGTGAAATCAAGTATAGAACTATGGTAGATAGCTTATATATCCATCATAGTTGAGGTTACATCATATTGGGTTGAATTCAAGGTGACCCATGGGGTTAATAAAACATCTTAGACATCCATCATATGAATGTTACATGTACATTAAGCTTTCGGCTTAGTAGCGTGTAACACGAGGTATTTTGTTGCTTAGATTTGTGCTAGTTATTTGTGAAGCCTTGTTGGAAGTTTTTGAGAGCTAAGCAAAGGTGAGTTTCATAGTCCCACTTTTAAATGTTTTTACATTGGGATGGAAATGATGCAAAGATGTTTTGAATGTGTTAAATCGCTGCGATTATTTGGTTTTACTTGAGGCATGAACGTTTATGTGGTTATCATATGTAGTATGCTTAATGTTGTTATGATTTCTGTGTGGTTCCGGTTAGAGGGTAGTGCTTCTACCTATTCCAAATCTAATTGGAGGATTGAAATAAGATCCCATTTCTGTGTGGTTCCGGTTAGAGGGTAGTGCTTCTACCTATTCCAAATCTAATTGGAGGATTGAAATAAGATCCCATATCTGTGTGAGTCCGGTTGGAGGGTAGTGACCCTACTCATTCCAAATCTAACTGGAGGGTTGAAATAATACTCCATTCTGTGTGGTTCTGATCGGAGGGTAATGGATTACCCCAGGTTGTTATGTGGATCGTGGGCACGTTCCGTCCCGTTATGATTGATTGTGAATTGTTTGAGAGTTTATGTGATAACTAGCTTAAATTGTTCTGCCATGATATGTTATGATAATCGTAGCAAAATTATTTTAATTAAAGGTTTATTTGGTGTCCTAAACCTATGAATCTCACCAACCATTGTGTTGACGTATTTTAGCATCATTTTCAAGGGAGCATCATGAGGTTAGGCGAAGTGGCTAGAAGAGACCGTAGGATGCTTGGAGTTTATTTATCTTTTCTGCGTTAATAAATGCGTTAGCATGAATTGTTTGGATTATGTTTTGCATATCATTTATTGACGAGACTTATTTCTCATTAATAAAGACACCATTAGGTTTTGGGTATTGTTATGACACTTTGTGTCTTTGCTTTACTTTAGTTTTCATTTTAGTATTCTCTATATAGACACCATGTGTTGTGATGATATCCATTCTTGTTTACGCCTCGCGTTTACGCCTTGGCGGTTTGAGAGATTGGTATCAAGAGCCTATGGTTTTTATAGAGAACTAGGTTGTTGAGTCCTAGACTATAGCTTAAGGGTCCTCATATAGTTTTGCAATTTAATGCATAAGTGATTGTGTACGTATATATCGTATGTTCTTGCTACCTAAAAGCTTTAAAATTCTTCCTATTTTGAATTACTACTATATAATATGAAATATATACTTTTTCATTATGGGGATCTAATAGTATATACCCCTTCGTGATTAGTTTAGTCATGCATCCCCCTATCCTTAAGGGATATTGTTAGGTATATAGTTTACGCCCACTTGTACCCGCAGAGTGTGACTTTGAGAGAGAAAACTTAAACCCAAGCGAGGCCCAATGTAAGTTTATTTCATTTTCTACCTCGATGCTTTGCTATAACCGAGGATTGCTTTTATATTTTAGGTCACGATGTGACTTCTGTTTCGTTTGGTCGATTGGGATTTTATGTTTCGTTAGGTGGATTATCATGTTTAAGTTATATTTAGATCATTATTAAGTGCTATGTGGTAGATGTGTGTTATCATTAAGAGGTGTGGTCTTGGAAGTAAGTACGCGTGTGCAAAAGGTGCAATTATAATTATGGTCGCGAACATAATTATAAAGGTGTCACACACGTGGACTTGTGACTTTGATTGCATTGATCATTGTTGCTTGTATGTATTATGTAAGGATGTAAGGATGGATAGCTATGTGGATGTAATTGTAGATGTGATGTGAATGCCTGTTGAGAATGGTTGTAAGTTTAGAGAATTCTTCTCTTAGCCATTTGAGCGCTTAACTAGGATCGAGTTAGAGAAGGTAAGGTTCCTTCATCTAATCGTTTGGTGATACATCGGATACCTATTGGTATTGTCGTTGTGATTCTTAATTTGGTTCGTTAGCTCGTTGTTCGTTGAGATATCCAACGCTTATGTTGGTATTCTAGGGTGTTATCATAGAACTGGTGTTCTATGTTCTTCGTTCGGCGTTTTGATTGTTTTCCTTTGTCTTAAGGTGACGATACTTTTTGGTTTGGTTCTAAGACCGTTGGTATGGATGAGTCTTTATGGTTTTGTTTGGTTTTTGTAAGAGTTCTTGTCGTGGGGTTTTCGAGTAATTCAAGTAAATAATATTCTGGTATTAGAATTCTTAAGGTATTTTGGAGTCTATTTTGCTATCATGATCTTTTGTTGGCGAAGTCATAAATCCTTTTCAAAGTAATTTTGTTGTAGTCGATATCATATGCGTTATGTGTTTTAAAAACTTCTTCGAAAATAAATTATATAAATAAAATGCAACACATTTGTTTTAACCATCTTTTGATTTCTTTTATAAAATCATAATTAAAATAAGTATATGAAAATTTTATTTAAATTTATTTTTACACTTAAAATTATTTGCATTATTAACTAAGGTGATTCTATTGTTTTAAAATGATTGGTATAAGGTTATGAGGGAAAGTTTCCTTGGGTAAAAATCGGTTTTGGTACAAAGGTTCTTAATCTTTTAATTAATGGATCGTGGTACGTGGTATTGTTCATTGGGTGTTTCTAGCGTCGTTGATGCGTTTGTTAGGTCTGAGGTTCGTTCGTTATGTCAATGTTTATATTCGGTTGTTTCTTCTTTTGGGATTGTGTGATTTTTGGGTCCATACCAATTGGTGCATGTGAAGTTTGGTATTTCTTCATGGCGTGGTTCTAGAGTTGATGGTAGGTTTTACCCCTCGTCGTGGAATGGGATTTCGTATGGAATTAGTACAAGGAGCGATGCCGATTTGTGAAGGCTCGTGTCATTTAACGCCTTTGTGAGGCACGAGTTGTTGGAATGATTGCAAGAGTTACAAGGTGAGGGTTGGTTCGAATGGTAACTTGTTGTGGGAAGCATCTGTATTGCTTGGTAGGAAGAAAGGTGGGTAGTTTGGAATGTGCATAGATTATCTCAAGAAGAGTGAGATAGAAAACTCGTTCGGATTGTTACCAAAGGAGGGTGTACAAGGATGACGTAGCTAAGATTTTTTTTTAGATGCGTAATGGTCACGTTGAAGTTTACGGCTATGCCTTTTGGGTTAACCAATGCACCAGCGGTTTCCATGGAGTTAATGAGCCGGGTGTGCATGGCCGTATATAGACAAGCTAGTTAACGTATATATTCGGACGATATTTTAAACCGACCCGAAGTCTAAGGAGGAGTACGAGTCGCACGTGAAGATGATCGTGGAGTCACTGAAGGAAGAGAAGATGTACGTGAAGTTTTCCAACAACGTGGGAGCGGAGCAAAGAGGAAGCTATCTAAATGTGGAAGGACTCAAATGGGTAATGAGCCGATCTTGGCATTGCTGGACGGAGCAGACGATTTCGTAGTATATTATGACGCGCGAAGCAAGGATTTAGAAGCATGTTTGGAAAAAGGGAGAAGGTGATTGTTTGTACGTCGCGACAACTGAAGGTTCTTATGAAAGATTGCATGACTAACGTGGTAGGTTTTGCCTTATAATGTTAGAGGCATTAAGTGAATGAGACATGGAGAGTAATTTATACGGATCATGAATGTCTCCAACACACTTTCAATCAGAAGGATTGAACATGAGGCAGAGTCGATGGATGAAGTTATTTAGTGAGTTTGATTTCGAGGTCAAGTACCATCTAGGAAAGGCAAATGTAGATGTTGTACCGTGGAGTATGAAGAAGGAGTGAAGCCAAGAATGAGTTCGAGATAGATGTACGACGATCCGATCTAGGTTTGAGAAAAGGATGTTGGTGGCATAAGATAAGATGTCCAAAGCAAAGAACGCGTCAACATAAGATGTTGCGTGGCTGGGACCAACGAGTGTGAAAAGAGATGGAGAGTGGTTCATATTAGTTGGACAAGGTTTGGCCTCCATTTGGAGAGATGTAAAGACCTCGGCTATTGAAGAGGCGTATACGACAAAGTATCCTATCCATCCTGGAGCGGATGCGACTTAGTGTGGTCTTAGGTTTTCAAATTGGTGGTCGAGTATGAAGAAGAATATAGCTAGTTGCGGTAGCAAGTATTTAGCGTGTTTGAGAGTGGAAATTGAGTATCAAGGGTCTTCAAGATTGTTGCTACAACCTGAGTTACCCGAGTAGAAGTGGGAAAGGATAACTAAGGATATTGTTGTCAAGTTACCAAGTGTGAGTAGTGGATACGATGCGATTTGGGTGTAGTCAATGGACTGAATAAGTCACCCCATTTCTAGCTATGCTTAGGACAAGTATGGTGGATTTTAGAGGTAATTGGAATACTCACTTTCATGAGATGAGTTTTCCCTAAGGTGGGGATTATCATTCGGGTATGAGATGTGCTTCACTTGAAGCATTGTGTGGAAAGGAATGTAGGTTACCATTTTATGGGCCGTAACTAGAGACAACGAGATTGAATGAACTGAATTTGGTTCAAGGATTATGCTAGTATAAGGTTTAACCGTTAGACTTGAGGCTGGTAATTGAGTGTTACCTAGAGTATTCAGTTTGAAGGGTGTATGATGTTTCGAAAAGTATGGTAAGTTGATACCAAGGAAAGTAGGTCCATTTGAGATTTTTGAAAGGATTATCGGTTAAGATTACCTAAAAGAGTTGAGGAGTGTGCATGACACGTTTCGTGTGTCAAAATTTGAAATATTTGGTAAATGCGAGTTGCATGTACCTTTAGAGGTAATTAAAGTAGGCAAAACTTTGGTTTTGCTAAAGAATTAGTAGAAATTAATGTTCATTGAGTTAAGATTCGATTGGACTTGAAGGGAGGTCTTTAGGACTTTAGGTAAACTGAGTATCCATACTTGTTCATTGAGCAAGGAATCATTGGGAGTTTTAGTTGAAGTTGGGTACGTAAGGTTTATTGTAGACCTTATTATGCCCTTAGATGTGTTTGTGATTTTGGATTTAAGTTATTTTATGAATAAACTCGAAGTCGAGCCGATTCTTTAAAAACGTTGGGCTTTGTAACAACTTATAACTTGGTTTCAAGACAGTTCTTGTTTAATGAGTTGCGAGACCGGGTTGTAAATGACGTTGTTACACAACTTAAGGTTTTTGACGAGTTTCCTTGATGACGGGCGAGGTTCAGGTAGTCGGATGTTTCTTTTTGTGTTGAGTTGTTGTGTTACTAATTGCACCCTTATGGGGGTAAGCAAAGTCACTAGCAGTTGGATTCGGATTGTAAAAGTTGGATAAGATTAAGGTTGACAAGACTCTTTGTTTTGTCAAGGAACCGTTGATGTTGTGGACCGAGAGGTCATGAGTAAAAGTATAGTATGATAGCATTAGTGAAAGTTCGTTGGGATTCGAAGCGTGGTCCTGAGCTTACTTGGGAACGCAAGGATCAAATGAGGTCTAAGTGTCCTCAGTTGTTTGTCGATAGTGCTAATGCCTCGAGTAGTTAAATCTCGGGACGAGATTTTCTCAAGGTGGGGATACTGTGACAACCATGACTTGAGCAGGTTGGTCAAACCGTAGTATTGACTTATGTGCCTGTTGCAATGTATGGTTTATGTGATTTTATGTGTTTATGCGAGCTTATATGTGTTTGTGTGGGATATGTGAGATTGGATAATCAATCCATTGAGCGTGATCGTCTCATTGGGATTGGATTTGTGTTGAATTTTGTGAAGTTCATTTCGTTCACTTTTGGTGACAAGGAAATGATTATTGAGATTTTAACGTTTTGTGTTAAATGTGTAAGTATTATTACGTATACGTATTTTTGTGTTAGTAATTTAAGATAAGTTTAGGTTCTAGAGGTTAAGCTAAGAGAAATGAGTTATTTGATAGAGAAATTTTATTTTAATCACTTATAGTGATAATGGAATTGGTTGGGTATTTTGAGAGAATAGGTTTGGTTAATATGTGGATCTCTAGATGATGGATTAAAATGAGAAGTGTGTCATTTGTGAAAGAAATGAGTTTGTTAAAATATGAGAGTTTTTGGAAGACTTTCTATTTTTAGAAAGTGAATTTGGAAATGAAAAGTTATTTTTAGAAAGTAGTTTTCAAGCAAAATGGTTTAACAAATTAGCTTAGGTTTTTATAAAACTTAAGGTATAAAGATAATTAATTAATTAATAAAAGAAAAGAAAAAAAAAATATTTTTTAGGCATGAATAGTAAAATCCGAAAATTAGAAAAGAAAAAAAAAGAAAAGAGTTTGAATTGAAATCAAATTGTAATTAGAGTTATCTAGGGATTTCCTTGTGGCCTATAAATACCAAACTAATCCCAAACCCTTCCCCTCATTATTTTGGCCGATCCAAGGAAGAAGAAAGAAAAAAAAAGCTAGGGTTTTCTTTGCTAAGGTAAATTTTCTAATCTTGTTCAATTCTAGTTATAATTTATCAATTCTTGTTATATTAAAGATTAATAACACATGTAATAATTAATATGATGGATTAGGGTTCATGTAGGATCTGTAAATTTAGGGTTTTTATCTTTTAAAATCGTTTTTATATGGTTAATGAAGTTAACCATGTGTAATTAGGGTTTTAGGGTTAGTAAATTCGGAGTTAAATTGTTGGCAGTTTTGAAGGGTCAACTTGCGAGGGTAATAACTTGATCATCCGGATAGCTTTTAATGATTTTCAAAAGCCTAAAATTATCTACAGAGAGTCTACTTTCAAACCCCATAGGTTTCAAGAATTAAAAGTGAGTGAAAGGTATTTAAACAATTCAAACAAGATTCGTTGTCAAGGCTGAGTTTTTAGGTCAGATTTAGGTCAAGTTGTGTGAAGTGAAAACCCTATTTAAAATTTGAATTAGACTTAGCCCTTCTACAGTAGTTAATTCTTATGTGTCTATTAAAGATCCACCAAAGGAAATTAATTAATTCGAAGTCTAAGTATGATTTTTAAGTCTAAACTTTTTAGTGCACAATCAGACCCGAATTGGGACTGTTTTGGAGTTTGATTTTCTTGGGAGTACTTGTGTATGTAATTGACTCTTGGGAGTCCCAAGGTAGTTAATATATTCATTAATGAACATGTGTGATTTTTGGTTTGAATTATGAAGGTCATTAAGTTAAGGTTTTGAGTGCGATAAGTCACATTAAAATTCTGCAGTTTGGCACGAATAGTGACTAGCTAGTATACTTGTTAGTAAAGTGGTTTAAGTTGGGTATGGAGTCAAGGTGACCCATGGGGGTTAATAAAACATCTTAGACGTCCATCATATGAATGTCACATGTACATTAAGCTTTCGGCTTAATAGCGTGTAACACGAATTCTTTTTGTTGTATAGATTGTGTTAACTATTTGTGAAGTTTTGTTGGAAGCTTTTGAGGGCTAGGCAAAGGTGAGTTTCATAGTCCCACTTTTAAATGTTTTTACATTGGGATGGAAATGATGCTAAATGTTTTGAATTGCTGTGATTATGTGTTTTGCTTTCATGGGGACATTATGTGATTGCTATATGACTTATTGTTGCATGTTGAATGTGGTTTACTTGCATGTTCTATATTGACATGTCAAGTGTTATTGATTTGGGATCGGGGAGTACGCCTACTCAATAATAGTGAATTGGGATCGGAGGGGTACGCCTACCCAGTATTGTTGGTCCAGGCCTAAGTATAAGCTCCAGCTGGTAGACTTTTAGGTGCGTAAGTGACATATGGGATCGGGGGTAACGTTCCTACCCAGTTGTTGAAATGGATCGGGGGTAACGTTCCTACCTAGTATGTGGATTGCATGTTGGCATAAGTTCATATGTTGCATAATTGTCCTATATTGTTTGATAATCGCATTAATTGGTTTTGGAAAGTTTATAATGTGTGTCTCAAACCTATGGAACTCGCTCAACTTTATGTTGATATTTTTAAGCATCATTTTCAGGTGATCTTAATGGTGCTAAGATAGAGCGAAATGGCTAGAAGAGACCGTAGGATGCTTGGAGTTATGTATGCTTTCTGTTTGAATAAATGCGTTTGCATGAATTGTTTGGACTATGTTTTTGCATGTCATTTATTGACGAGACCTCTTTCTCATCAATAAAGAAACCATTAGGTTTTGGGTATTGTTATGACACTTTGTGTCTTTGCTTTACTTTAGTTTTCATTTTAGTATTCTCTATATAGACACCATGTGTTGTGATGATATCCATTCTTGTCTACGCCTCGCGTTTCCGCCTTGGCAGGGTGTGACACGTAGCGGAATACAACATTTGGGATGCTACTTCATAATACATACATACGAGTCCCAGTAAACGTTCAAAGATAAATTTATAAAACAAAATTTATTTTATTTAGAAGAAAAATCAAAGTTACATAGGTCCCACTACCATCGTAGAATTTTAATTCTAAAAGTCACAACACGACTTGGTGTCTAAAAACATTTGTTAATTTATGACACTACTTCACCGAGACACCGTCCTTAATATCCACGTTCTGTCCCATCCAAGCCATCAATAGCACCTAACCTAAGATACATGCTTAAAAACGTCAACAACACGTTGAGTGAATTCATAGAGTTTTTATTTAACAGTTAGAACGCATATTTGGTTTGTAACATCCGAGAATTTTCGAAATTTTAAATGACGATTTTACCCTTTGACTTTTAGGGTCTGACTTGACTTTTGACTTTTGGTCTTTTATTTTCACATAAAAGCGATTACCGCGTAACCGGTAATTTTTCGGAACATATTTAAAAGAGATATTTGTTATTCCTTATTGAATTATCAAAAACGAGCAGCTAAATCACGTTTTCATTATTCGGACTCTAAAGCAATTTGATGTAAAACGACATTCCTGACAACTTTTTAGTTTTGACTGAGACCCGAAAACAGTCAGAAGGTGACTGAAATGCCCTCGCAAGATTTAGAAACGAGAAAATAATTAAATTATATTTAATTTACACTTTTTATTAAATAAAAATATTTAATAAATTAGTCATCATTTTATTCGAAAACGTTTGTTGATAACGCGAATATATGGGTTAGAATTTTATTTTTTATTATTTATTTATTTATTTTTTATTTTGGACGAGATGTAACTGGTTCACTAAATAAATAACGAACATTTTTATAAATATTATAAAAATATTTATGAAATATTATCAAGTAAATACTCATTTTTATCGGAAAAATGATTTGAAAAACAATGGCGCAAGTTTCGTGATTTGAATCACCCGTTAAGGAGCCCAAACGAGCCCCGAACCATTATTTTACAAAATAATGCCTAACATTTACACTATTAGTCCCTGTGAGATAATTATATAATTGATTGGTACTCTAAACTATATATATAATATATATAATAAAATATATATAATAAGTATAATCTAAAAACA